>PVJI01023514.1:0-23449 GCA_004026765.1 Micronycteris hirsuta
ATCCGGATATTGGGTCATTTACAAATGTCTCTGAGGTTCCTGAGACCCTCCTCATTTTTTTGAATTCTTGTTTCTTCCTTCTGGTCCACCCCATTGGTTTGAGATCCAACCTCCCTTTTTCTCCTGTTGGTTTCCTGTAAATCTTCCTCCATTATCCTTATCGTATTCTTCATCTGTTCAACTATTTGCATCCACCTATCTTCCAGTTTTGTTAGCATTTTAATTACAAGCATTACAAACTGAGCATCTGATAGGTTGACTATGTCGTCATCCGTTAGTTGTAATTTGTTCTGATCTTTCATTTTGGCCATTTTCATTCTTTTTATCTCGGTGCACTTGTCGGTCGGCAGGTGCCTGCAACCTGGGTCGCTTTTTGGATGACGTTGCCTCTGGGGGCGGGTCCGGCCTGGATGTTCGTCTTCTCCTACCTCCTGGGTGTCGGACTTCCCTTCAGTTCGATTCTGTCCGTTCTGGTTGTTTAATTTTTCGCTACTGCGTTTGTTGTTTAGACACTCTGGATGTGTGGGCGGTGAGTGCGTCCACCTACGCCGCCATCTTGGCGGAAGTCTGTTAGATTGTTCTTAATTTCAATGTCTCTAGTTATATTTTGCTTGTTTTTTTCTTTTGTTGATTAGGTTCCTGTTAAAGGTGAGATAATACGGTATTTGTCCCTCACTGCCTGGCTTATTTCACTTAGCGTAAGGCTCTCTGGTTCCATCCATGCTGTTGCAAAGGGTATAAGCTCCTTCTTTCTCTCTGCTGCATAGAATTCCATTGTGTAAATGTACCATAGTTTCTTGATCCACTCATTTGCTGATGGGCACTTAGGTTGCTTCCAGCACTTGGCTATTGTAAATTGTGCTGCTATGAACATTGGGGTGCATAGTTTCTTTTGGGTTGGTGTTTCAGGGCTCTTAGGGTATAATCCCAGCAGTGGAATTGCTGGGTCAAAAGGCAGTTCCATTTTTAGTTTTCTGAGGAAATTTCATACTGTTTTCCACAGTGGCTTCACCAGTCTGCATTCCCACCAACAGTGTACAAGGGTTCTCTTTTCTCTGCGTCCTCTCCAACACTTGTTTGTTGACTTGTTTATGATGGCCATTGTGACTGGTGTGAGGTAGTATCTCATTATGGTTTTAATTTGCATCTCTCTGATGGCTATTGATGCTGAGCATCCTTTCATATGTCTCTGGGCCCTCAGTAAGTCCTCCTTGGGGAAAGATTTTATCATTTATTTAGAGAGAGAGGAAGGGAGAGAGAAAGAAAGGGAGAGAAACATCAATGTGTGGTTGTCTCTCACGTGGATCCCACTGGGGACAATTCCCAGTCAGAGCCTGAAACCCGGGCATGTGCCCTGACTGGGAAACGAACCTGTGACCTTTTGGTTCACAGCCCGCGCTCAGTCCACTGAACTACACCAGCCAGGGCTATATTATTTATTTTTAGAGAGAAGGGAAGGGTGGGAGAAAGAGAAGGAGAGAAACATCAATGTGTGGTTGCCTCTCATGCGCTCCCTACTGGGGACCTTGCCCGCAACCCAGGCATGTGCTCTGACTGGGAATTGAACCAGCAATCCTTTGGTTCTCAGGCCTGCGCTCAATCCACTGAGCTACAGCAGCCAGGCTTTGCCCATTTTTTAATTGGATTGTTTGTCTTCCTGGTGTGGAGTTGTGTGAGTTCTTTATATATTTTGGAAATCAAACCCTCATCCGAACTTTCATTGACAAATATACTTTCCCATACAGTTGGTTCCCTTTTCATTTTGCTGATGTCTTGTTTAGCCATACAGAAGCTTTTTAATTTGATGAAGTCCCATTTATTTACTCTTCCTTTTCTGTCCCTTGTTCTAGGGGATATGTCAGTGAAAATATTGCTGCATGGAGTATCTGAAAATTTCCTGCCTATGTTCTCCTCTAGGATTTTTATTATGGCATGACTTATATTTAAGTCATTTTTTAAAGATTTTATTTATTTATTTTTATTTATTTATTTATTTTTAAAGATTTTATTTATTTATTTTTAGAGAGAGGATAAAGGAGGGAGACAGAGCAATGTATGGTTGCCTCTCACATGGCTGTCACTGGTGACCTGGCCCACAACCCAGGCATGTGCCCCAACTGGGAATCGAACCGGGACCCTTTGGTTCCCAGCCCGCGCTCAATCCACTGAGCTACACCAGCTGGGCTATTTATTTATTTTTAGAGAGAGGGGAAGGGAGGGTGAAAGAGAGGGAGAGAAACAGCAATGTATGGTTGCCTCTCACATGGCCCTCACTGGGGACCTGGCCTGCAACCCAGGCATGTGCCCTGACTGGGAATTGAACCAGGACCCTTTGGTTCCCAGCCCACACTCAATCCACTGAGCTACACCAGCCAGGGCATATTTAAGTCTTTTATTCATTTTGACTTTATTTTTATGTATGGTGTAAGTTGGTGGTTGAGTTTCATTTTTTTATTGTTCAATTATGGTTGTCCCCATTTTGTGATTTTTCTCTCCCTCTCTCTCTCCTTTCCTCTCTCTCTAAAAATAAATAAATAAAATCTTAAAAGAAATAATAAATAAAAATAATATATGCATAATGCATATTGTTCTACAATTTGATTTATTTTACCGTATTATCATGGACACATCAATACATTTAGGTGTACTATAATTTACTTAACTAACTCATCGTTGAAGAATGTTTAAGTTGCTTTCAATTTTCTGCAATTACAAAAATGCTACAAGAAATTACCTCATAAGCCAGACGGTGAGGGACAAATACCATATGATCTCACCTTTAACTGGAACATAATCAACAAAAGCAGAAAGCAAACAAAACATAACCAGAGACATTGGAATTAAGAACAGTCTAACAATAGCCAGGGGGGAGGGGGAGGGGACAATGGAGAGAAGGGTTTTCAGGAACCACTATGGAGGACACATGGACAGAACCAAGGGGGAGGAAGGAGGCAGGGAAGGGAGGTGGGGTTGGAGGGGGTGGGGGGAGGGGAGGGGAGAGGATGCAGACAACTGTAATTGAACAGCAATAAAGTAATTATTTAAAAAAAAAGAAATTACCTCATATACACATTTTGGTATCTGTGGGCTTTTAATTTCATAGGACGCATTAATAAAAGTAGAATTTCAAGGGAAAAGGATATAAACTTTTGCAATTTGATTTTCTATTTTTAATAGTTATTCATTTTAAAAAGATTTTGTTTATTTATTTTTAGGGAGAATGGAAGGGAGGGAGAAAGAGAGGGAGAGAAACTTTAATGTGTGGTTGCCTCTTACACATCCCCTACTGGTGGTGACCTGGCCTGCAACCCAGGCATATGCCCTGACTGGGAATTGAACCAGTGACCTTTTGGTTCACAGGCTAGTGCTCAATCCATTGAGCCATACCAGCCAGGGCAGATTTATTAATTGATATAATTCTCCAGCTGCTTTCAATTACACACCATTCTTTAAATGTGCAGAGATTGATTACATAGTTTATGTGCTTTCTAAGGCCTTCATTTGACCCGCTATTAAGCCTTCTATCCAATTATCAGCTATGATAGGAAAGGTTCCATGGCGATGGGCTCTACTAGCTAAAAGGTAATTTGGTTTTCCCTTGTACATCAATTCTGTGCTAGTCTCGTTTTTCATCACAAACATAAGCAGGGACTCTGTAGTTTGCTCAAACCTTCTTACTTGTATTCTCCTGCACAGGGTGACATTCTCCTATAGATTCAGAGATGGAAGCTCTAGCTAGTCTCTCTCCCTATCACAGAATTTATTTTTTCATGTCCTTGCCTGAAAACTGAATACAGATATGACTTTGAAAAAATTTATTTTTCATTGTTTTAAAGATGCTCAGTGTGTGTGTGTGTTTACATCACAAGCAAATCTGCCTGTGGCAGTTTCTGGTTACCGTTATCTATCACAAATCTAATAAACACACTGAATTATATTTACAGAGGTGATTGAAAGAAAAACCAGATATGACATGTAGGTTAGAAAAACACAAAGATTTAATATGAGGTGATATACCCAAATCACAAGGAGAATTTGGTACCTTAGCAAATGTTCTGCTTAACATTCTGTTGGCAGGTACATCTGCAACAAAATGCCTCATAAATATTCAGCTACTCTATACCTCTATTCTCCAGCTTCCAATGATTGCAGTAATACAATTTTGTCTATAGTGAAGGAGCAAATGGCAATTAAGCCCATGGGCCCCTGTGAATAAGCATGGATTGTCCCCACTTTAAAATACAGACACAGCTCATGCAAATCATTTGTGCAAGTGATCACTTGTTCACAAATGCAAACAAAATGAATGTAGCAAAACATGTTTGTGAACCCTTTAAAAATGGAGGCCAGAATCCATGGCTTTTGTCATTCTTTAAGTATGAATAGATACTCAGTTGTTGCTCAACTACTTGCACAGTGTGGACCTTTGCATTTGATTTTTTAATTGAATTTTTATTGAGCTGGAGATCTCTTGTACATTTTGCCCAGTTTCCCCCAATAGTAGCATTTTGCAAAGCTATAGTATAACAACTAGAACATTGGCATTGATAACATTCTCCAATCTTACTTAGATTTCTCTAGTTTTATTTGTACTCATTTCTGTGTATGAAGTTCTATACAGTTTTTTTTCTGTCTGTGAATGCTCCTCTCCACCACCATAGTCAAGATATTAAACAGCTTCCACACTACAAAGATTCCACATGTTACCCTTTTATAAACACTCCCACCTCCCTTCCACCTTTCCCATCACTCCACTCTACTCCCTGCATCCCTAACTCTTGAGAACCACTAATCTGTCATTCACTTCTAAAGTTTTGATATTTCAAAAATGTTAATAAATGGAATCATACAGTATGTAACCTTTTTGTATTGACCTTTTTTTTTGTTACTCAGCATGATTCTCTGGAGATCCATCCAGGTTCTTGCTTGTATGAATATTTCATTCCCTTCTATTGCTAAGTAGTATTTCATGGTCTGGATATACTAGAGTTTGTTTAGCCATTAACCTGTTAAAAGACGCCAGGGCTGATTCTGATTTTTGGCTACTAAAAATAAAACCTGCTGTTGCCCTGGCTGGTGTAGCTCAGTGGATTGAGCACGGGCCTGCGAACCAAAGGGTCACTGGTTCAATTCCCAGTCTGAGCACATACCTGGGTTGCAGGCCAGGTCACCGTAGGGGGTGGATGAGTGGCAACCACACATTGATATTTCTCTCCCTCTCTTTCTCCTTCCCTTCTTCTCTCTCTAAAAATAAATAAATACAAATCTAAAAAAATAAATAAAAAACCTGCTATTAACATTTGCAGGCAGGTTTTTGGATGGACACAATTTTATTTCTCTGGGATAAATGCCCAGGAGTATGATTGTTGGGTTGTGTGGTGGTTACACATTTAGTTTTATATAAAACTTTCAGACTGTTTTCCAAAGTGGCTGGACATTTTTACATTCCCAACAGCAATGGATGAGTGATCCAGTTTCTGCATCCTTGCAGCATTTGGTGTTGTCACTATTTTTAAAAAATATTTTATTTATTTTATTTTTAGAGAGGGAAAGGGTGGGAAAAAGAGAGAGAGAGAAACATCAATGTGTGGTTGCTTCTCACGTGGCCCCCACTGGGGACCCGGCCCACAACCCAGGCATGCACCCTGACCAGGAATCGAACCCGCGACTCCCTGGTTCGCAGCCCGCACTCGATCCACCGAGCCACAGCAGCCAGGGCTTACTATTTTTTATTTTAGCCATTCTGGTAAGTGTATAGTGATGTTTTCCTATGGTTTTATTCTGCATTTCCCTGATGCCTAATGGTGTTGAACATATTTTGCTGTGATTATTTGCCATCTGTATATCCTCTTCAGTGAACTTTCTATTCCTGCTATTATTCCTGGTATTTCTCTTTCACTGCCTGGCTTACTTCACTTAGTATAATGCTCTCCAGTTCTATCCATGCTGTCATGAAGGGTAGGAACTCCTTCTTTCTTTCTGCTGCATAGTATTCCATTGTGTAAATGTGCTACAATTTTTTGATTCACTCGTTTACTGATGGGCACTTAGGTTGCTTCTAGCACTTGGCTATTGTAAATTGTGCTGCTATGAACATTGGGGTGCATAGGTTCTTTTGGGTTGGTGTTTCAGGGCTCTTAGGGTATAATCCCAGCAGTGGAATTGCTGGGTCAAAAGGCAGTTCCATTTTTAGTTTTTTTGAGGAAATTCCATACTATTTTCCACAGTAGCTGTACCAGTCTGCATTCCCACCAACAGTGTACAAGGGTTCCCTTTTCTCCACAACCTTGTCATCACTCAATGTTTGTTGATTTGTTTATGATGGCCATTCTGACTGGTGTGAAGTGGTATCTCATTATGGTTTTAATTTGCATCTCTCTGATGGCTAGTGATGCTCAGCATCCTTTCATATGCTTCTGGGCCCTCTGTAAGTCCTCCTTGGGGAAGTGTCTGTTGAGGTCCTTTGTCCATTTTTCAATTGGATTGTTTGTCTTCCTGGAGTGGAGTCATATGAGTTCTTTACATATTTTGGAGATCAAACCCTTGTCCAAGATATCATTGGCAAATATATTTTTTCATATGGTTGGTTCCCTTTTCATTTTGCTGATGTTTTCTTTAGCCATGCAGAAGCTTTTTATTTTGATAAAGTTCCATTTCTTTGTTCTTCCTTTTATGTCCCTTGCTCTAGGGGACATATTGGTGAAAATATTGTTGCTTGGAATATCTGAGATTTTCCTGCCTATGTTCTTCTCTAGGACTTTTATGGTATCACCTCTTATATTTAAGTCTTTTAATCATCTTCAATTTATTTTTGTGTATGGTGTAAGTTTCATTTTTTTTTTGCATGTAGCTGTCCATTTCCCAACACCATTTGTTGAAGAGGCTATTTTTATTGCATTTTATTCTTCTGTCCCCTTTGTCAAATACTAATTGGCCATAGAGACTTGAGTTTATTTCTGGGCCCTCTATTTTGTTCCATTGATCTATGTATCTGTCCTTATGCCAGTACCAGACTGTTTTGATTACCATGGCCTTGTAATACAGTGTGATATCAGATATGGTAATCCCTCCTACTTTGTCTTCTTTCTTAAAATTGCTGCAGCTATTCAGGGTCATTTATGGTTCCACATAAATTTTTGAAGTGTTTGTTCCATATCTGTGAAATATGTCATTGGTATTTTGATACGTATTGCATTGAATCTATAAATTGCTTTGAGTAGCATGGACATTTTTTTAAAATTTTTAGACAGAGGGGAAGGGAGGGAGAAAGAGAGGGAGAGAAATATCAATGTGTGGTCACCTCTCCTGCACCCCCAACTGGGGACTGAGCCTGCAACCTAAGCAGGTGCCCTGACTGGGAATCGAACTAGCAACACTTTGGTTCGCAGGCCGGCACTCAATCCACTGAGCCACACCAGCCAGGTGAGTAGTATGGGCATTTTGATGATGTTAATTCTTCCAATCCATGAACATGGTATATACTTCAATTTATTTGTGTTTTCCTTAATTTCTTTCTTCAGTATTGTATAGTTTTCTGAGTACAGGTATTTTACCTCCTTGGTAGAGTTTATTCCTAAGTCCTTTATTTTTCTTGTAGCTATAGCAAATGATAATTTTTTTTTGTATTTCATTCTTGGTGTACAAAGATGCCTTCAATTTCTGAATATTGGCTTTGTGTCCTGCTGCTTTGCCAAATTCACTTATTAGGTCGAGTAGTTTTTTTGGTGGAGTCCATAAGGTTTTCTACGTACACTATCATGTCATCTGCAAACAGTGACAGTTTTGCTTCCTCCTTTCCAATTTAGATGCCTTTTATTTCTTTTTCTTGTCTGATTGCTGTGCCTAGGACTTCAAATACTATGTTGAATAGAAGTGGTAAAAGCAGAAATCCTTGTCTTGTTCCTGATCTTAGTGGGAAAGCTTTTAGTTTTTGCCTGTTGAGTATGATGTTGGCTTTAGGTTTCTCATATATGGCCTTTATCATGTTGAGGTATGCTCACTCTACCCACACTTTGCTGAGTGTTTTATCATAAATGGATGCTGTACCTTATCAAATGCTTTTTTCACATCTATTGATATGATCATGTGGTTTTGTCTTTTCTTTTGTTTATGTGATGTATTATGTTTATTGATTTGTGAATATTGTACCATCCTTGCATCCCTGGAATGAATCCCACTTGATCATGGTGTATGATCTTTTTAATATACTGCTGGATGCAGTTTGCCAATATTTTGTTGAGGATTTTAGCATCTATGGTCATCAGCAATATTGACCTGTAGTTTTCTTTCTTTGTTGTGTCTTTTTCTGGTTTTGGGATTAGGATGATGCTGGCCTCATAAACTGAGTTTGGTAGTCTTCCCTCTTCTTGGATTTTTTTTAGAGTAGTGTGAGAAGGATAGGGGTGAGCTCCTCCTTAATGTTTTATAAAATTCTCCTGTGAAACCATCCAGTCCAGGGCTTTTGTGTGATGGCAGTTTTTTGATTACTGCTTCAATTTCACCAGTTGTTATCAGTCTGTTTAGGATTTATGCTTATTCTTATTCAGTTTTGGAAGACTATACTTTTCTAGAAATTTTTCCACTTCACCCAGGTTTTCAAATTTCTTGGCATATAGTTGTTTGTAGTAATTTCTTACAATCCTTTGTATTTCTGTGATATCAGTTGTAATTTCTCCTCTTTCATTTCTAATTTTATTTATTTGAGTCCTCTCTCTTTTTTTCTTGATAAGTCTGCTTAAAGGCTTGTCAATTTTGTTTATCTTTTCAAAGAACCAGCTTCTGGATTTCTTGATCCTTTGAATTGTTCTTTTAGTTTTTATGTCATTTAATTCTGCTCTGATCTTGATTATTTCCTTCCTTCTACTTGCTCTGAGCTTAATTTGTTGTTATTCCTCTGATTCTTGTAGATGTAGGGTTAGGTTGTTTATTTGAAATGTTTCTGTATTTTTTAGGTAGGCCTGGATTGCTATGGCCTTCCCTTTCAAGACTGCCTTCACTGTGTCTCATAAGTTTTGGACTGTTGTAAGTTCATTTTTATTTGTTTCCAGAAACTTTTTTATTTCTTCCTTGATCTTATTTTTAACCCACTCATTGTATAACAGCATACTATTCAGTCTCCATGAGTTTGAATATTTTTGAATTTTTTCCTGAGGTTGGTTTCTAGTTTAAAGCCCTTGTGGTTGGAGAAAATGCTTGATATGATTTCAATTTTCTTGAATTTGTTGAGGTTGTTTTGTGTCCTAACATGTGGTCTATCTTTAAAAATACTCCATGTGCATTTGAAAAGAATGTGTATTTTGCTTCTTTGGAATAAAAGGTTCTATATGTATCAGTGAAGTCCACTTGATCTAGGACATTCTTCAGTGCCACAGTACCCTTTTGATATTTTGTTTGGAAGATGTATCCATTGTTGGCAGTGGGGTGTTAAAATACCCTACTATAATTTTGTTGCTCTCTCTATCTTTCTTGAACTCCTCCAAGAATTCCCTTATATATTTTGGTGCTCCTATGTTGGGTGCATATATGTTTACAATAGTTATGTCTTCTTGATGGATTCTTCCCCTGAGTATTATGAAGTGTCCTTCTGTGTCTCTTTTTATTGCCTCTGTTTTGAAGTCTATTTTGTTGGATATAAGTATTGCTACCCCGGCTTTTTTTCCCCTGTCCATTTTCTTGAAATATTTCTTTCCAACCCTTCACTTTCAGTCTGTGTAGGCCTTTTGTTCTGAGGTGGGTCTCTTGTAGGCAGCGTATGTGTGGATCATGTTTTCTATGTATCCATTCAGCTACCCTGTGTCTTTTGATTGGAGCATTTAATCCATTTACATTTGAGGTTATTATTGATAGGTACTTATTCACTGCCATTTTACTCCCTTTGTACCTGTGTTTCTCTCTCTCCTTGTTTTTCTTCCTCTTCTTAAAGCAGTCCCTTTAGCATATCTTGCATTGCTGGTTTGGTGGATGTGTATTCTTTCATCTTCCTTTTGTCCGGGAACCTTTTTATTTCATGTTGCATTTTAATTGAGAGCCTTGCTGGGTAGAGTAGTCTTGGTTGCAGGCCTTTGCTTTTCATTACTTGGAATACTTCTTTCCATTCCCTTCTGGCTTATAATGTTTCTGTTGAGACTTCAGCTCCTAGCCTTATCAGGGCTCCCTTGTATGTTACTTCCTGTTTCTCCCTTGCTGCCTTTAAGATTCTTTCTTTGTCTTTGAATTTTGCCATTTTAATTATGATGTGTCTAGCAGTGAGACTCTTTGGGTTCCTCTTGATTGGGACCCTCTTTGCTTCCTGGACTTGTGTGGCTTTTCTTCTAATCAAATAAGGGAAGTTTTCCATCATTACTTTTTCAAACAGGTTTTCTATTCCTTGCTCCTCCTCTTCTCCTTCCAGTGTCCATATTATATGGATATTATTCCCTTTCATGTTGTCCTGCAGTTCCCTTAACCTCTCTTTGTTCTTTTTGAGTATTTTTTCTTTTTCTTGCTCTTTCTGGGAGTTTTTTTCTACCTTGTCCTCCAGCTCACTGATTCAATCCTCTGCTCCATCTAGCCTGGTTTTGATTCCTTCTGTTGTGTTCTTCAATTCAGAAATTGTATTCTTCATTTCCTCTTGGCCCTTGTTGATTGTTTCTATGTCCTTTTTTATGCTGATGTAGTTTACAGTAAATTCCTCGTAGTTTCCCTGTAGTTTTTGGTGATTCACACTGAGCTCATTAAGCTTCCTTATAACCATTTTTTTGACCTCAATATCTGATAGTTGACTTGCCTCTATTTTATTTAGCATTCTTTCTGAGGATTCCTCCTTTCGTTTTGATTGGGGTTTGTTTCTTTGTCTTCCCATTATTTGCAATACTCTTCTTGTTTGTCTCTGCTTCTTAAGTTGATCTGTTCTAACTCTTTGAGTTAGTAATGTGAACTTCTATGGTAGGAGGCCTGTGAGATTCAGGGGTGCAGTTTCCTTGATCACCTGAACCAGATGCTCTTGGGATGCCCTTTATGCCATTTATGTTGGTTCTCTGGATGTTATTGGGTGTTGATTGTTGTTGGGTCATTCTTTGGTACTTCCTTCCCTCTACCTGGTTGACTGAGGCTCACTCTGCCCATCATGTCTTGTGTGCTCTTGTGCAGGTGCTGCTAGAACAAAACCACAAAGCCCAGGAAGCACACCCACACCCACAAAAGTACCTCCCCACAATCCCACTATCCACAGCAAAAGAACCAGTATTGATAAGGCTGTAAAGAGATTAAGACTATTATAAGAAAGGAGACCAGATATGAGATCACCTACTGAAAGAAAAATGATTTTGAGAGTGTAGAGGAGCGAGCGCTAATAAGGGTTGGGAGTTGGAGCAATGTGAAGAAAGAAAGTAAAATTTACATCATGATTAGAAAGGGGAATGAAGAATGTGGAATGGAATATGAGAAGGGAAGAGTATAGTATTAGGTTTAAACAGAAATTGTTCCACCAGTAGGTATAATATCTACCCTCCTTTAAAGTAGAACGTCACCAGTTTGATTCTCTCTCTCTCTCTCAAACTTCTTTAAAGAATGTTTTTCTATCTTGGCTGTCTCTACATTCTCCTGCTTCATTCTTTTTTTAAAAATCAAGATGGAGGCATAGGTAAACACAACTTGCCTCCTCATACAACCACAGCAAAAATTACAATAAAATTACAAAACAACTATCACCCAGAATCATCATAAAATTGAGCTGTATGGAAGTCTGACAACCAAGGAATTAAAGAAGTCACATTCATCCAGATAGGTAGGAGGGGAAGAGATATGGAGATACAGAGATGTGGAGCAGGTGGTCTCAAAATGTGTGGTGGATGAAAATTAGGAGGGATACCTCAGGAATGAGGGATCCAGCCTCACACCAGACCATGCAGCCTAGGGTTCCAGTGCCAGGAAGGTAAGTCCCCATAACTTCTGGCTGTAAACCAGTGGGGAATGGGGAAGTGGAAGAAACTGGGATTCTCAGAAGCCTCCTCTTAAAGGTCCTAAAACAGTCTTAGGATATATGCAGACTCACTTCCCCTGGGCTCCAGCACCAGAACAGCAGCTTGAAGGGCACCGTGGCATATGAGGAGGAACTGAAGTATCTGATCAGGGTAAGTGCCAGGGTACAGCTTTCTCCTGGACAAAACTCTAGATGCCAGGCAGTGGCCATTGTCTGTTTTCTGAGCCCTCCCCCACACAGAGCCACAGAGCGCCAACACCATATCTGAGACTCCATCAACCTGGTTCACATGGGTTGCCCCGCCCTGGTGATTACCTAAGCCTTTGCCCTATACAACTTATGGGTGCACTTTTGTACAATAGGCCATGCTACTAAGGCAGGGTACAAAGCGGCTCTACCTAATACATAGAAACAAACACAGGGAGGCTGCCAAAATGAGGTGACAAAGAAATATGGCCCAAATGAAAATACAGAACAAAACTCCAGAAAAAGAACTAAACAAAATGGAGATGAGCAATCTATCAGATGCAGAGTTCAAAACACTGGTTATCAGGATGCTCAAGGAACTCATTGGGTACTTCAACAGCATAAAAAAGACCCAGGCAGAAATGAAGTTTACACTAAGTGAAATAAAGAAAAGTTTACAGGAAATCAACAGTGTAGTGGATGAAGCTGAAAATCAAATGAATGATTTGGAATGTAAGGAAGAAAAAACATTCAATCAGAACAACAAGGAGAAAAAATAATGCAAAAAAGTGAGGACAGGCTAAGGAACCTCTGGGACAATGTTAAACATACCAACATTCAAATCATACGGGTGCCAGTAGGAGAAGAGAAAGAGCAAGAAATTGAAAACATATTTGAAAAATAATAAGAGAAAACTTCCCTAATTTGGTGAAGGAAATAGACATACACATTCAGAAAGCACAGAGAGTCCCAAACAAGATGGACACAAAGAGGACCACACAAAGACACATCATAATTAAAATACCAAAGGTTAAAGATAGAGAATCTTTCTTAAAAAGAGAGAATCTTAAAAGCAATAAGGTAATATCTACCTTTAAGGTCATTAGGTGCATTAAATGAGATAGCATGTAGCACAGTGTTTGGTCTGTAATAAGTGCATGAAAGTTGCTATATTATCTTGTCTTATCTGTCCACCTTCCCCTTCAGGTTTCATCCTAGTCTGATATTCTTTTTCACTCCTATCCAACGTATGCCCTCCCAGCTAGACTGATATTTTCACTCCATATTAATTGCCCCATGTCTTGCTGTCTCTACCCAAACCCCATCACTTCTCAAAGGCCTATATCTTCTAAGAGAATGCTTCCTCCTTAGTTTGAAGCCAGTGTTGCCCTCTCACTGCAGTGACCCTGCTGCACTTTTGGAACCTGGTTAAATTCCATTGTTCACTTTATTACAAATGGTATTATTATTTTATTATATTTTTATTGTTTTATTTTTTTAAAATTATGTTATACAGGCATGGGCAAAAGTAGGCTTACAGTTTTGAGTATATGAAACACAATTTATTCACATTATTTATTTATTAATTGTTTTTTACAACTGTTACTCACTGTTGTTTTTATTTAAGTACATTTTAGTAGTTGCCCTGAACAATGTGGCTCAGTGGGTTGGGCATTGTCCTGCAAAGTGGAAGGTCGCCAGTTTGATTTATGGTCAGGGCACATGCCCGGGTTGTGGACCTGGTTCCCTCACACATTGATGTTTCTCTCCCTCTCTTTCTCCCTGCCTTCTTCTTCCCTAAAAATAAATAAATAAATAAATATTTAAAAATATTTTCGTAAAATTAGATTTTTTTCAATGTGTGAGCTCTTTGAGCAAAAGAATCATGCTATAAATTCTATACATTTCTCACAGGACCTAGTATTCACAGTACTTGTTCAATTTAATTGACTTGAATTGAGACATAAGCTAGGCCCTAGTGGTCTTCAAAGTAGGATACACAATTCTATGGAGTATACACACAATACATTCAAGTGCAGGAAGAAAATATTGTTAGACTTCCATTTATACTTATTTTATCATATCCTTTGACATTTTTTCATATATGTTTATAATATCATATAAATGTATGATGTATTATATATACATATATACATGTATGTACAATTGATAATCAAGTGCATGTTCAAGAAATTTTAATATTGGGGTTCCAAATCAAAACATTTTTTTTAGCCCTGGCTGGTGTGGCTCAGTGGATTGAGTGCCGGCCTGAGAACCAAAGGGTCAGCGGTTCAATTCCCAGTGTAGGGCACATGCCTGGGTCCAGGTCCCCAGTAGGGGGTGTGCAAGAGAAGCAACCACACATTGATGTTTCTTTCCCTCTCTTTCTCCCTCCCTTCCCCCCCTCTAAAAATGAATAAATAAAAGTATTTAAAAAGAACTTTGAAAAAAATCCATTTTTTAAAATCCTCACCCAAGGACATTTTTTTCCCATTGCTTTTAGAAAGGAGAGAGGAAGGGAAAGAGTGAAACACTGAGGTGAGAGAGAAACATTGATTGGTTGCCTCCCTTACATGCCTGGACCCAGGATCAAACCCGCATCCTAGGTATGTGCCCTGACCGAGAATTGAATCAACAACCTTTTGGTTATAGCATGACCATCCAAGGTGAAACATTTTTAATTCATAGTATTTATAGGAATGATAGAAATTTGACCAAGTCTAAAATAGCAAGTCCATGGTGGGCACACAATGTAATATACAGCTCCTGTAGTACAGAAATCTACATTTGAAACCTGTATAATCTTATTAATCAATGTCACCCCAGTAAATTGAATTAAAAATAAATAAATAAAGGGAAAAACCAGCACCCCTTTATTTACAACAGTTAATTATTTTTGATTACTTACTGTTTGCCAGGTGCTATGCAAAGTGTCTTACATGCTTTATAAAGTATGCGGTATTATCTCACATTACAGAGGAGGACTTTGAAACACAGAGCGATTAAGTAACTAGTCCAAGGCTACATAATGAGTAAGTGATGAGCCAGGATTTAAAACTACATCTATTTTAATCCAAAGCTGGTCTTATTTTTTTTTTTTTAAAGATTTTATTTATTTATTTTCAGAGAGAGGAGAAGGGAGGGAGAAAGAGCAATGTACGGTTGCCTCTCACATGGCCCTCACTGGGGACCTGGCCCGCAACCCAGGCATGTGCCCCGACTGGGAATCGAACCGGGACCCTCTGGTTCCCAGCCCACGCTCAATCCACTGAGCTACACCAGCCGGGCTAAAGCTGGTCTTATTTTTTTGAGATTTTTTTGGTTTAGTCTTTATTGTATTTTTTTCCCATTACCATTTAGTCCCCTTATACTCCCCTCCCCTCAGCAATCACCTACCACACTGTCGTCCATGTCCATGAGTCCTTTTTCCTTTTTGCTCAATCTCTACACCCCCTAACCTCCCCCACTAGTTATCATCCCTTCATCTTTGAGTCTGTTTCTGTTTTGCTTCTTAGTTCAGTTTGTTCATTAGATTCTACATATGAGTGAAATCATATTTACTACACAATTTGATTTCTTTAATAGCTCTAATAGGACTATTCAAGTTACCTATTTCTTCCTAAATTTTGATAATTTGTGTCTTTCAAGAAATTTGTACATTTCACAAAGCTAATCATTTCAATTAGGCACTGCTGTAGCATGTGTACCTCTTTCAGGAATATGTGTGTGTGTATGTATATATGTATATATACACATGTGTGGGTATATATGTGTGTGTGTATATATATATATACACACACACATACACACACATATATATGGATAGACTGTAGAGTGGACTTGTTACTTAACCAGGGCATTATGAGAACCATATAGAGATTTTAGACAGTAGAAAATCATTGTAAGAAAAAGCAAGTAATTAAGTGATTTGATATTTATCTTTTAAAAATATAAGACAAAATTAGAGAAAAAATTATACAGCCCTTTCTTAAAGAATTGTCTCTTATGTTTTAAAGTTCAGTCCAGCTCTGGCTGGTCTAGCTCAGTGGATTGACTGTGGGCTGGGAACCAAAGGGTCGCTGTTTCGATTCCCAGTCAGGGCACATGCCTGGGTTGCGGGCCAGGTCTCCAGTGGGGCCCATGTGAGAGGCAACCACACATTGATGTTTCTCTCCCTCTCTTTCTCCCTCCCTTCCCCTCTCTCTAAAAAAAATAAATAAAAAATCTTAAAAAAAGAATTTATAAAAAATAAATAAAATTGAATCCAAAGTAACATGTGATTTCTATTTTTGCAGTTGTTTCTGAAAATGTAACAATTCAAGAAACAAGTACAACTCTTTCACAACAAATAGATTTGACAACCCCATTCCAAGTTACTGGACTAAAACCACAGAAGACTGTATATTCTTCTACAATGATGCCTAAAAGCATGCCTGTATTTGAAACTGATTATACAACCATATCATATCCCAATACAATATCTCCGCCTCTGGAAACAATTACTGCACCAAAATTTTTAAAGACATCCACAGCTGAGATAGCTACATTTGCAGCAGGCCTTTTGTCTACTTCAGCAGCCATTGTTCTACCTACCAAGAATACCTTAATAGGCACTACTACCAACTCCACTAAAACAATTGAATCCCCATCTTCAGAGAGCACAATGACAACCAAAAGGGCTGGAGTCATTGTTACTGAGACCTTTAATCCAACTACAGCTACGAATTTTCTCTACACATCTGGATTTACCAAGAATTCAATTGTATCTAAAACTTCAGTGATTGGATCTCACGCAGCTATTATGAAAACAAAGCCTTTATTCTCATCTGTCGAGTCAGCATCCATGTCTACAACATATTGGCCCAAACACAGATCCACAGGCATCAGAGTACTCCCTAGCTCCACAGCTAGCCAGGAATTTCTGGCATCTACAGTTGCTAGAACTGTACCTTGGTCCACAGCGAGACAGAGTTCTACTCACATTGGGACTGTACCAGCATCCCCAGCTGAGTCTGTGCTCATATCCACAGTTGCTCCAGTGGATACTATATTTCCTAGAAATCAGACAGCATCTACATTGGCAACGACTGATAAGAAACTATCACTTACAGTTCATTCAATGATGTCCCCAACTAAGCCTATTGAGATGACTCCTGAGCTAAGAACAGCTGAAACAGAATTGACATCTATAAATTTTCAGGATGTCTCTTCATACAGAGTGGAGAAATCAATATCTGTCTCCATGCCAAAAGAGGCATCTTCTACATTCCTTTCTTTCAAGACACCTTCTTCATTCACCGGAACTCAGAGTGTACAGACAGTTATTGATGCTGAGACTACATATAGAGCCTTGACTCCTGGAATCACACTTGCACCTACAGCAGCTGAAAATATGCTTCTTCCTACAGTCTCTGGGCCAGTATATACCCAGAATACACCCACAGGTGGTGAAAATATGTTTTCTTTCATTTCCACTAGTTCACCTTCCACATCCAAGGCATCTGAGTCTGGCCCCACATCAATAAGTGATGAAGGTGCCCATCTATTCACCAGTGAGGTCACTTGGACTTCCAGACCAGACCATACTCTACTGACATCAGCATTCCATGGCAATACTCCTAACATAGAACATTCATCCACAATTACTGATATTCTTATCCAACCAGAAGCATCCACAGAAAGTGAGGCTACCACTACCACTGATAGTATTATTACTACTGATGCCATTATTGACAGATACACAACATCTCTATCCAATTTGACATCTCCGTGGTTGGCTAATTTCTCCATAGTTTCTGGAACCACATCTGTAACCAAATTGCCTGAGTTTAAACTTTCTACCTTACTACTAAGAACAACCCCTGTGTCCACGGTAGTTAGAAATGAACTTCTTTCAACATCAAGGGAGACAGTTGTTCCACCAGTAGATATAATATCTACCCTCCCTGGTGTTGAGCCACATTTTTCTACTAAGGAGAGTGCTTCTGAGACTACACAAACAAAGATAAAAAGTACAACTGCATTTGGAGAGACAACAATCCCTGATGCAGTGTCTGCAACAACACAAAGATTCAATGCTACTGTGACAAGGAAAGAAACAACTTCCCATTATCTTAAGGGAAGATCAACTATAACTGCAACAACTGAGGTTTCTCCATTTGCAACAATGCTGGAAACAACAAATCAGTCTGTGCAAGTGGTGACTGCTTCTGTCACCATTTCCCCTTTTCCTGATTTAGAAACATTGACTACCCCATTGGATAATAAAACTGCAACTACTGAGGTCAGAGGAAGTTGGCTTTCCCCCAAATCAGTGAAAACTACACTTAAGACTTTATACAATGGAACTACAGAAATGTTTAATTCTACCCACATATACACAGCATACTGGAGTTCAGAGACTCCACCTAAGGGGAATCCAGCTCCATACCCTACTTCTGGAAGCATGAAGACATTCTCTCAACCCCTGGTTTCTTCTACCACAAGAATATTGCAGAGCAGTCTTGCTACTATCCCTACAGACAGGACAGCTATGTCCTTGTCTACTGGTATCTTGCCTCCTCCACAGCCTACAACTACTCATTCCTCAACATCTCCTGGGACTATTACCCATATGTCCTCATTGCCAGTTAATGTCTCTGGTGTCACCTCTATGGTGGTGTCTGAGGAGACCATGTCTGAACCTTCTGCACTAGGGATGGCTTCCTCCACATCTATACTCTCAGATGTCTCAACTCTGTCATCAGCTACAGTGACCACAGCATTGCTGCCACCATTGGATCAGACTGCTTCCACAACAAGCAATATCATGTCTACCCATGGAGACTTGACTCACACCACTTTAGATGCCACAGTGAACTCTGTCAGGATGACACCCACATCATTTTCCTTTCTGACAGAAACTCCAGTCTCCTCAGTGAGACCTACCGCTCCTGTGGCAACTAAGGCAAAGACTACCTATCTCTTTACCACAGCTGACGCAGTAACTTCATCCACACCCACTCTTGCTTGCTCTAAATCTCTCCCTGACAATATTTCTGTTGTGTCCTCCACTCATATGATCTCAACTATGTCTACACCAGTAGCAACCCAGTCCGTATCTCAAGTGGAGGAGACTTCTCCTCATGCTCCCAGCTTTCCACGTACTTCCAGTGGTAGTGGACACATTGTTAGCTTGGTTACTGGCACCACAGAAACTTCTGTTATTGATGAGATTATGCCTTCACACACCTCTGCCAACAAGCTTACTATTTCAGATGGTCACGTTTCTCAATTTTCCACACATCTTACGAGCACACTGGTCCCCACCCTATCAGTGACCGACATTGCTACTTTGTCTTTTGACAAGGAGCAGATGACCACTTCCCTAGGAAACACATCTGGAACTATGGAGGAGACAGAAATGTCTCCATCAAAGAATCATTTTATTTCACAGTCCCAGACTACTTCATCCTTGGAAACGACAGAATCAGAATTTGCTGAGACCACAAAAATTTCCAGTCATCACACACATTCACCTTCAGAGATTCCACTTCTGACTCCACCTGATGAGATTTCAGCTTTATCTCCCACTTCTGAGAGTACACAGACTACACCTACCACCTGGACCTCACGTGACACACATGTTCACATTTCAGAAATCTCTACCAGTCTTGGGAAAACTCTCCCTTCACATCCTCTGACAATTACCACATTTTTGTCTCCTGAAAAAGAAAGCAGTAGTGCCCTTTCAGTATATACTCCCAGGACTGAGAATATCACAGTAAGAACCACCTCTGTAATTCACCCTTCCTCATACCACCAAAATACTTCATTTGTAGATACTGTAACTTCCAGAACAACCAGAAAATCAAATCCTATAAAGATCAACACAACCCTTTCACATTTGCTTTCATCCAGGACTAAACCTCCAGTTGTTTCTCCCATTTCTGAAAGCACACAAACCTCCCCTGAGTCCCTGTCTCTTTCCACAACTGGACTATCTAGTGCCAATATTACAATTATCTCTACTGACAGGATTACTACAGCCTTTTCTGCTCCAAAGGTAACTACGGCACTTCTTGGTAAAACCTCTATGGCAACATCCATTCCTATCTACCACATGTCCTCACTGCCAGTTAGTGTTACTGCCTTCACCTCCAAAAGAGTTTCTGACACTTTAACAATACTAGAGACCAAATCTTCTGAAACATCACACCCAGATTGTTTGAAAAGTCCCTCTATAGCCACTTCTGGTCCTGTGTCTGAGATGTCCTCAATGTCAGATCATGACTCTGCTTTCTCACCACCAGCTGTTTCTTCTGACACTTCCACAACAGTTGGATCATTTTCTACTTTATTGTCTTCAATTACCCCTAGGACTACTATAACAGTACAGACATCTACATTGGATGTCACACCTGTGACATATGCTGGGCCTACTTCAAAAAGCACAATGGTTTCCTCTACTACTTCAGAAATGACAGAGATGTCCTCCAGGATCATAACTACACCCTTTCCCTCTCCAACAGAGCCAACTTCTTATTCTGTAAAAACCATCCCAACCACTCTTATGGCTGGGGTGGTGACTCCATTTGTAGGCACCACTACCTCCTCTCTACTTGGTTCTAAGAACACTGAAGCTATTTCTTCCATTCCAAAAAACACATTTTCACCATTTTTATCAACAACACCACGGTTATCCCAAGGATATGAGGCTACAACTCTGGGCATATTATCTGGGCTTATTAACAGCCCCCTATCTACTGTAAGCAGTGGTAGAGCAACAAGTTTCACAAATACTTATTCCAGAACTGCTGCTCCTAAAAGTGCGATTTCATCTACTCCTTCAGATAGTCTTCATACTTCCTTAAATATTCAGGTTTCCCCATCTTTGACTAGCTTTAAGAGCACTCCTGGTCCCACAAAAAGTATAAAAGCCACCACTTTTCTTTCTTCGAATACACAAAAAATTACTTCCTTGTCCGAAAATACTTCCACAGCTGAACTAACAAAAGGTGCTGCATCTGTGAATACCCCTGTTTCATACCATCCATGGACTTCATCCAGTGCAACTCTGCCCTCTTTTACACCATTTCTTTTTTCACCTCATAGCACTAAAACCAAGCTCTCTACTCCAAAGACTTATCTTCCTCCTACATCCCAAATGGTTGAATTTCCAATTCTGGGAACAAAAACCACATCTAGTAACACCCAGTCTCTGCTTATGACTTCCTGGGACAAACCCATAGCTGAAGATTCTCAATTTGCAAATGTCACCAGTACTCATGTTCCTACACCCAACAAGATGGAAACAGAGACTCCTTACTTTGTTCCTCAGTCTTTGTCAACATTCACAGCCTCACAGACTGGTCTTGTATCTGGAGATGTTCTGGCAATGTCATCAATTTCCACATCAGGAATTCTTCCTACCTTGGAGATGTCTGAGAGCCCTTCATTATCAACATCTTCAAGGTCTATCCCTACCACTTCGATTGACGTTAAGCAGATATTTGAGAAAACTACCTCATCTGTAACTCCAGGAACCACACTCCCATCAAATCCTTCTGGTGTCACTTCAGGATCTAAAATTTCAAAGGCTACTACTACACCCATGATGACTTGGATCTTATCTAGTCTCTCTTCATGTTCTCCTCTGGTAACTGTTTCTAATACTCCTCACATTATAACTTCCTCTAAAATGGAGATTCCAAAATCTACATTTCCTACTTCCGACATGATACCAACATACCCATTCACTAACCTTACAACACTATCCTTTGCTACTGTAAGCCCCATACTTACCAAAACCACTCTTACAACTACAGTGGGTGGTATCACTACTGGCTTCCCAACTTCTCTCCCTATGTCTATAAAAATCACAGATGACATTGTATACATTTCCAAATCCCCTGAAGCTTCTTCCAGAACCACTGTGACTGCCAACTCCAGGACTGTGTCTCAACCTTTATCCATTAGCAGAATGAGTAGTTCGCCTTCTACAGCTGATCATACCCTATCTATTGGTTCCATGCCTCTGCCTAATCCTACAGTAACATCTGTGTGGAGCAGAATCCCAGCTGCATCAGCACCCCCTACTTTAGTTTTTCATAAGCCCACGGTGGACTCCCTTCCAAATATAATGACCACTATATCCACAGCTACTGAAGTACATCCACTCATATCTACTGGAGTAACACATCCTTCTACAGCAACTGTATCTTCATTACTTTCTTCCTCTTTTGAGACATCCTGGCTGGACTCCACACCTTCCTTTCTATCTACAGAAACATCGACTTCACCTATTGCCACTAAGTCCACAGGTATGTTCCACAATGTGTGCAGTGTATCACTAACACAATGCATGCACAATGAGTCATGTGTTCTCCAAGGTGGCCAGTTTTCTGAAGGCAGAAAAGGATAAAGAGGAGTACAGGTGTTTATTATTTCCATCAGATAGTGGGTACCTTATCCAAATACAGAACTCTCTAGCCATCTTTTTCATCTTTGCTTTATTGAAATATAATGCAAATGTATCTTTTTACTCAGTGTGACATTTCTAAGCCTCTTTTCCACCCATTTTGTTCTGATGCGCTTACCCTGACTCTGACTCCGCCATTGTGAACATGGATCAGGAACGTCACCCCTTCCCAATAAGAGGATTATATAGTCTTAGGACCAACATATTAACCACATTTCAGAAATCACCAGAAGATATTCTAGCTTGCCTTTTTTGAATTCCTCTGATACAAATCTCAGCATTCTCCAGTCTTCACCTCCAGCTGACTTGAGTCATGGAGTATTTGGCTTCCATACTGCCCAAAGTTTGTTCCTTCAACTTTTTACATTCATTGAAATTTGATAGGGAGACAAGAGAAAAAAGGAACTACTGAGAGAAAAACCTGAAGCAGAAAGAAAGACCAGAAAAAAGAAATATTTCCTCAGGACAAATGATTTTGTGAGATTATGTTTAACTTAGTTGTAAAATGGATTAGAAATCCATTGGTCAATGAAAATTGAGAGTTTAGGAGATTTGTAGAATGCCTATCAACTGCATAGGGAACTTCCCAAATAATTAAAACAAAAGTGTGATGGTACACCCCATTTTGCTGTTTTAAATTATTATTTTTATTTTTATTTATTTTTATTTTTTTATTTATTTTTTTAAAATTATTTTATTGTTGTTCAATTACAGTTGTCCGCATTTACCCTCCCCCCACCCCACCCCAGGCAAACCCACCTCCCTCCCTTGCTTCCCCCCTCCCCCTTGGTTTTGTCCATGTGTCCTTCATTGCAGGTCCTGAATACCCTTGTCCCCCTTCTCCCCTTCCCTTTCCCCTCTGGTTACTGCCGGAATGTTCTAAACTTCAATGTCTCTGGTTCTATTTTGTTTCTCTGGTTGTATTTGCTTGCTTACCTCAGAAGCATCTTGGTTGTGGCTGATCTAAATATCCCGGCAGCTGATCTGGCCTAGGTGCCCTCTCTCCTGAGCCCTCATACGAAACTTTTTAACATTTCATAAAGTAGAGGCTGCATGATGATGTA
>PVJI01023515.1:0-23451 GCA_004026765.1 Micronycteris hirsuta
GCAGATCTGTGCCGTGATTGGATGGAGGAGCGGCCCGTCCGTGTGATCCTGAGCAGCTTGCTGAGAAAGAAAATGCTTCCCGAGTCCTCACTGCTCATCGCTGCTGCACCCAGTTACCTGCAGGGCATCGAGGACAGGTTGGAGTGCCCTGAGATCAAAACACTCGGGGGGTTCCGGGAGAGGGAGAGAAAGCTGTATTTCAGCTCCTTATTCCAAGACAGGAATATAGGCATCAAAGCCTTCAGTCTGGTAAGAGACAACGAACAACTCTTTTCCATGTGCGAAATCCCCGTTCTTTGTTGGACTGTGTGCACTTGTCTGAAGCAGGAGATGGAAAAGGGGCAAGATCTGGCTGTGACGTGCCGACGGAACACCTCCCTTTGTTCCTCTTTTGTCTTGAACCTGTTCACACCCAAGGGGGCTAGTTGTCCAGACAGGCAAAGCCAAGGCCGACTGATGGGTTTATGCTCCCTGGCTGTGGAGGGCATGTGGACCGACACGTTTGTATTCAGTAAAGAGGATCTCCGGAGAAATGGGTTAGTTGATTCTGACATCCCTGCATTGCTGGACGCCAAGGCTCTTCACAGGCATGGGGACACTGAGAACTCGTACACTTTCATCCACATGTGCATCCAGGAGTTCTGTGCTGCCCTGTTCTACTTTGTGAAGAGTCACACCGACCATCCCAACCCGGATGTGGCAAGTATGGAGACACTGGTATCTACCTTTTTAAGCCAAATCAAGACCCATTGGATTTTTCTGGGGTGCTTCTTGTTTGGCCTTGTCAATGAAAGAGAACAACAGAAGCTGGAGGCATTTTTTGGCTCCCGCCTGCGCCAGCAGGAGATACAGCAGACGTTTCAGCAGCACTTACAGAGCACCAGTGAGAGTGAACACCCCCAGGGACAGGTAGATTTTCTGAGGTTATGTTATTGCCTGTTCGAGATGGATAATGAAACTTTTGCCAAGTGGGCAATGAACCTCTTCCAAGACCTGCATGTTTTTATTCACGACAAGTTGGACTTGGTGCCTCTTGCCTACTGCTTAAGATACTGTTCTGCCTTGAAGAAACTTCACTTTTCCACCCAAAATGTCTTCGTACAAGATGGCACAGACACCACCATGTGAGTCCATTCAATGATTTCCTTTCTGTTGCCTTTTCTGCCTCTGTCCCTATTTCCAGGTGGGTTTCGCTAATCCAGTGTTTCACTAGAGGATCGGGGTTGGGACCCCAGCTCCCACCCGGGTTGAAGTCCTTGTGAAATATACGATCTTGTTTGTGGGATCTTCTTTCTTTGTTGAACTTGCCTCATTGAAATAATGTGAACTGCCACCTCGTGAGGTGCTGCAGAGATGCACATGAGACCCGTATGAAAGATGCTTCCTAGTCTCTAATATTGGCTGATGTGTCCTTCACCTGACACCTGTACCGTCTCCATAGGACCACACTCAGACTTTCCGGACTCCCCACTAGACGCTACCTTTTCAAATGTATTCTGAAAAATTGAATGCGTTTTAGCTCTCTTGAATACTCACGAAAGTCATATGAGAGAGATGCTCTTACTATGTCATATTACAAGTGAGGAAACTGAGGCAGAGGTCTTGGAAGCTGCCTGAGTGAGGAAGTGGTGGAGGCTCAGTTTGGGCCTAGGTGTTCTGATCGAGACACCTCAGCTTTCCCTATAAAATGGCCCAAAGAGGAGGCAAAGCTCCTGACCGGGCACTTTGGACACTTGGGGTAGATAACTGTTGGCAAAGGGGGGCTTTCTGTGCATTCTAGTATGTTTAGAAGCATCCCCGGTTTCTACCTACTAGATGCCAGGAGCACCCCTCCCCCAGTGGTAGCAACCAAAAATGTCCCCAGACATTGCCCGGTGTCCCCTGGGTGAAGGGACCATGTTGCCTCTGGTTGAGAATCAAGAATACAAGGTGACTAAGGGTGGGTCTGATCTGAGTTAGGTGTCCTGTGTTCAGGAAGATAACACTTGATGCTTACAGGTTAGGAATGACTCGGTTGACTGTCCACCATGGCAAGCATTCCCATTCTTCTTCCTTACAGATCAAGTAACCACTTAGCCTGTTGGTATCACATCTGCTCCGTGCTCACTACAAACGAGAACCTCAAGGAGTTTCAACTGAATGACAGTAACCTCCAGGAGTCGACCTTTGTAACTCTGAGCAGTCAGCTGAGGCATCCCTGGTGTTGCCTTGAAAAACTTTGGTACGTTGGAGGTCCCTCTGGACCCAAGGTGGTGGTGGGGATAAAGGAGCAATGTAGAGAATCGCAACCTACCTTTTCCATACTCACCAGGATAAAGTGAGCTTCTCAAGGCCACAAGGTCACAGAGGACAAAGCTGTGCTCTGAACTCGGAGCTGATCCATCACAGAGCTTCTGCCAGTGGCCACTGTACCTGCTCCTTCCTCAAATGCTCCAGGGGCATCACGCCAACCAATATTTGAGGACCCGTTGGGTGTCTGGCTTTGTACTAAATCCCAAGAAATAAATGGGGCTTAGAGTTATGATCCTGACCTCAAGGAACAGATGGCCAAGTGTGGCTTGGATAGTTGTGTGTGTGTTTTTTAATTCTCACCCAAGAATATGTTTTGTATTGACTTTAGAGGGTTGGGGAGAGAGAAGGAGACATTGATGTGAGAAAGAAATATCGGGTTGGTTGCCTCCCACACGTCACCTGACCAGGAATCGAACCTGCAACCTAGGTACGTGCCCTGACTAGGAATTGAACCCACAACTGTTTGGTGCATGGGATGATGCTCCAACCAACTGAGCCACCCAGCCAGGGCAGGACTTCTTGATATTGACTGCATGTTAAAATCATGCAAGGACCTTTTATTTATTTTATTTAAAAAATTTTTTATTTGTTGATTTTCTTTTTTTTTTAGAGAGTGAGAGAAACAGTGATTTGTTGTTCCACTTATTGATATATTCATCGGTTGATTCTTGTATGTGCCCTGACCAGGGATTGAACTTGGCCCTATGGGGATGATGCTCTAACCAACTGAGCTACCTGGCCAGGACCACAAAGACCTTTTCAAAAAGTCTGGCTGGTGTGTCCAGCCTGTGAGCCAAAAGGTCACTGGTTTGGTTCCCAGTTAGGGCGCATGCCTGAGTTGCAAGCTGGGTCCCCAGTTAGGGGTGTGTGCAACCGATGGGCATTTCTCTCCCACATTGATGTTTCTCTCCCTCTCTTTCTCCCTCCTCTCCCTTCTCTCTAAAAAAACAACAACAACAAATTTAAATCTTCATGCCTAGGTCAAGCCCCTAAATCAATTTATCAGAATATCCCCACTTGATTTCAATGTCAGTGAAGGTAGAGAACTATGATTTATAGGAACATTCCCCTCCCCCCCAAAAGTCAGTAACACCTTTATTGAACCATTACATGAGAAAAGTAAACTGTCTGTTAATTCACTTAAACTTGGGGGTTTGTCACCCTGGATAGTATTACAGGTCAGAGAGGGGGAATTAAAGACAGATGCATCTACCTAGGTTTTGTTGAATGAAAGCTACCCAAAATTTTCTTCATTTCTGCAGGATAAATGATGTTTCCTTTAGTGGTAATAGCTGGCTTTTCTTCAAGGTGCTCACTCATAGCCCAGATCTGAGATACCTGAACCTCAACGGCACAAGTCTCTCCCGTGACGACGTGACGCTGCTCTGTCAAGCCTTGAACAACTCGGCATGCAACGTGGAGAAGTTACTGTAGGTCTCCCGGCTCTCCTGCCTCACTCATTTGACTTCAGAAGGGACCATGCTTTTTTTTTTTTTTAATCTGTCTACTTTCCTCCTCTTTTCTATGTTTCATACGCAACCTTAACCTCCTGTGAACTTGAGAATTGAAGATGGGAAGTAAAGTTTCTAAATCAGTCCAACCACCTTGGAAAACAATTTTCCTCTCTCCAGTTCTCATAGGTTCTGGCATTCCGTATAACCTCGAAATGCCACTTTGAGTGTACACCCAACAGAGCTGCGTGAATAACTTTGCTGAAGGACAGGCCCTGAGACATTCATGATGAGTAGTCCTATTACCCGAAAAATGGAAATACCCACTAGCAGTAAGTTAGAGAAAAGACCTGTGGTTATAGACTCGTTTCCTGAGAATGAATGATCTACAAATATAGCAACGATTTGTTTTCTTTTTTAAGATTTTATGTATTTATTTTTAGAGAGAAAGGGAGAGAAGAATAAAGAGAGGGAGAGAAACATCTATGTGTGGTTGCCTCTTGCACGCTCCCTGCTGCAGACCTGGCCTGCAACCCAGGCGTGTGCCCTGACTGGGAATTGAACCAGTGACCCTTTGGTTCTCAAGCTGGCATTCAGTCTACAGAGCTACACCAGCCAGGGCACAACAGTTTGGTTGTTTTTTTCTTTTAATTAAGTGTATTGGGGTGATATTGGTTAACAAAATTATACAGGTTTTAGGTGTGCAATTCTACAACACATCATGTATAGGCTGTATTTTGTGTTCACCACCCCAAGTCAAGTTGCTGTTCGTCACCATTTATACCCCCATACCCTCCTCCGTCTACGCTCCCTCTCCTCCTCCCAGCAATCACCACGCTATTGTCCATATCCATGCCTTTTTTCTTTTTTCTTTTTTTGCTCATTTCCTCCATCCTCTCACCAGCTTCCCCTCTCCACAGCTGTCAGCCTGCTCTCTACAAATCTGTCTATTTTGCTTGTGTTAATTCATTTTGTTCGTGAAATTCCACATATAAGTGAGATTATACGGTACTTGTCTTTCTCTGACTGGTTTATTTCATTGAGCAAAATGCTCTCCAGGTCCATCCATGTCTACCAACAATTTGGAAGAATCTCGTAGACCCCCGTTGTTGGAAATGAGCCAAACTTAAGAGTAAATATATCATAGGATTTCATTGACATGAAGTTCAAAGTCAGGCAGGGATATAGTGTTAGAGATGAGGATCACAAGGGGAGGTGACAGACAGGATCCATTCTTGGACCCGAGTCCTGGTAACGCAGGCGTGTCCATTTCCTGGCTGTTCAGGGTGAACAAGTACAAACACCCTAAGTGGGGCAGAGCAGGTGGGGGGAGAGGGGAAGGAGTTTGGGGAACAGCAAACATGAGTGAACGCCTTGAAGCATCACAGCTGATCCAGGTCAAGCAACTCACCACGGCGAGTGTGGCCAACACACATGGGTTTAGGAAGAGCCAGGAGCCTTGCGGGTGACAGGGTGTACTTTGGGGTTTCCACTGGGGAAGTTTAAGCTGTGGACAGACAATGACTTAGAATGTGCGTGCCTGGAGTCTGGAGAAGGAGGGAGGGGGTTCAGGGAGGGTCTGGAGCAGAGCAAACGTGGACTTCCTCACAGGATTCGCAAGAGGCATGAATCAGGGACACAGAATCCGGTGAACGGCATATTTTCTCTTTCCCACAGGCTGGCCAATTGTGGCCTCTTACCCGAGGACTGTGAAGGCTTCAGAGGTGTCCTACAGGAGAACATGAAGCTAAAGCTTCTTAACCTATCCTGCAACTACCTGAACACAGGGATGTCTCTGTTGTGTGAAGCCCTGTGCCACCCAACCTGTGCCCTGCAGGTCTTGATGTAAGTGACCGTTGGGAAGGTCCAATGTGGAGAGGCAAGGAGACCGCCAGTTTGAACTCGGACCCATTGACCAAAATCTATCCATTGATGATGGCCACCTCTGCTCTATACTTAGCTAGACCTGACCATTTTCCCAAAGTAAACATGCATCCTTTTGAAAGCCACAAACTGGTATGATCTTGTGCTAAGTGAAATGAGTCAGACAGAGAAAGACAAGTGCCAGATGATTGCCCTGATACGTGGAATCTAAAGAACAAAAGAAACAAACCAGCAGAACAGAAACAGACTCATAGATACAGAGAACAAAGGGATGGTTACCAGATGGGAAGGGGAATTGGCAGGCCCGGTGAAAAGATGAAGGGATCAACAAATACAAGGCGCCCTGGCCAGGTAATTCAGTTGATCAGAGTGTGGTCCCATGCACCAAAAGATTGTGGGTTCGATTCCTGATCAGGACACAGGTCTCTTTCTTTCTCTCTCTCCCCCTTCCCTTCCTCTCTCTCTAAAATCAATAAATATATCCTCAGGTGGCGATTTGAAAAAAAAAAGTACAAACTGGTAGTTACAAAACAGTCGCAGGGATATAAAGTCTAGCACAGGGAATATAGTCGATAATATTGTAATGACTGTATGGCATCAGGTGGGCACTAGATTCGTGAGGGGGATCGCTTCCTAATTATATAAATGTCTAATCCCTGTGCTGTGTACCTGATGCTAATATAGTATTGCACATCAACTGTAATTGAAAAATAAAAAAGAAATTACAGAAGAACAGAATTGAAAAAGTTATGGATTTTACATGTAAGGTAATTCAATACCCCAGGACAGACTCAGATGTAAAATTAGAACCAACATATTCCAACTTCTCCTTGTGAATTAGTTGTGCCCTGTTCTTCCTTCTCCATTCCTCGGTCAGCTTTATGTTCTAATCCCTCTATCATGTAAGTAAGAAGGAAAAAAGGGGAGGTATTTTCAGATATGGCAGAAATTCATGGCCTCCCTTGAGATTTTCAGGTATATAAGATTATAGGAAGCCCTGGCTGGTGTGGCTCAGTTGGCTGGAACATCGTCCCATAAACCAAAGGATCATGGGTTCGAGTCCCAGTCAGGGCACGAGCCTGGGTTGTGGGTATGATCCTGGGTCAGGGTGTGTACAAGAAGCAGGGTGCTGTTTCTCTCTCACATCAGTGTTTCCACCTCTCCCTCCCTTCCCCTCTCCCTAACGTGTCCTTGGGCGAGGATAAAAAAAAAAAGATGATAGGAATCCTCTCTGTAATATGAAGTGAAACAAGGCCCCCTGACATGTCATTCTCCTCTTTCTCCCGTACACATGTTCCCACAGGTTAGCCCGCTGCTACCTCAGTGAAGATTGCTGGGGATGCCTGCCTAAGGTTCTTCTGTGTAACAAGACCCTGATCCACCTAGATTTCAGCACAAACATCCTGAAACACCAAGACTTCAGCATTTTGTGTGAGGCCTTGGCCCAGCCAGGCTGCCAGCTGAAGTCACTAGGGTAAGTGTCTTTGAGGTTCCCTTGGAAGACCAGGCCTCCTCTGGGGCAGGGATTGCTGAGGAGGCACCTGGAATCATGGAAGGCTGTGGTGTCGATAACTGAGAAGGGGGCAGTTAGAAATGACTTCATTCAGATTCTTGAGACGTGCAGGTAAACACACTGTCTCTGGACTCTGGTCACAGATTTAATGCGTGGTAAGGGGTCCTTCATTGGGCTCTACATAAGGGCTGAGAGAGAGAAATTGCCACTGGGGCGGAGGGACTTTTTTTTTCATCCATACCCAAGTATATGTCCATTGATATGAGAGAGAGATGTGAGACAAACATCGATCGGTTGCCTCCCGTACACCCTAACCTGGCATTGAACCCTCAACCTTTTGGTGCATGGGACGATGCTTAAACTAACTGAGCCACCTGGCCAGGGTAAGGGATGGTTTTATGATTCGATATTTGTCATGTGTTCTATAATATGTATACGTTTCATCAGGTGGAAAAGGAGAGCTGAAATTTCATGTAGAGGGGTTAAACATGGGGATGGGAGACCTAGTAATACATGTGAGAATGAACACAGATAAAAACAGGAATACTTGAGGAAGGACTAAGAGCAGTTAAGAGAGAGATGGGGAAGCAGAGAATGAAAAGACTTCATTTCGTGCTATAAAAATGAGAAATATTTGGGTAAGCTGTGGTGGGTGTTGGTGTTCTTCAGGGACCCACTGGCATAGCATTTCATCATCAAATGCCTCTCCTTGAGAAATCAACAGACTGTGGGATTAGGCAGAATTCTTTTTCCTAATCTCTCAAGAAATCTGAGAGTTTAGAATGTTGTATTCCTGGCTTGGAGAGTGTGCTAAATAAGGTGAGAAAAGAGTCAGATGCATTTTGATCTCATAATGGTGGGTTAGGCTGTCTGGCTCAATCCTTGAACTGCAAGATACTAAAAATATCTGATAATATTTTTTTAAACATTAGAAACACCCAGAAGCTGATGCAGAAGTAGTCTGTGTAGACTAAATGCAGACTACTTGAGGTTGTGCAAAACTCCTGGAGTTATATATTTATTTAAAGTATATATTATATATATTTTGTAACATATAATTTATATATTAAAATATAGTTTTTAAAGATTTGATTTTATTTCGTTTTAGACAAAGGGAAAGGGTGGGAGAAAGAGAGAGAGAAACATCAACGTGTGGTTGCTTCTCATGCACCCCACACTGGAGACTTGGCCTGTAACCCAGGCATGTGCCCTGACTGGGAATCAAACCAAAGACCCTTTTGTTTGCAGGCCTGTGCTCAATCCACTGAGCCATACCAGCCAGGGAAATATAAAAATATATTTATATTTAAAAATATTAAACTAGACAACTGGGAAAAAAACAAGTACACATCCCCCTTGGAGGTAGATAATAGGATAGCATAATCTTTGCCATCAACTCATTCCTAAAACAATCATTCAAGGTCAATAAAGCCACACATAATTAAAATAACCTAAAACACAAGGAAAAATAGCACTATGAGCAAGAACAAAACAGACATACCTACCAAACTTCAGAAATGAGAGTAACTAGGCTTATGAACTATAAAACCATCACACTTCCTCTGTTTAAAGGTAAAGAATGAATTTAAACATCTTAGGAAAAAGGAAGCCATAAAATGAAATAAAACTGGCAAATCAAGAAACCAAATAAAATGGAACATCTAGAAATGATCAATAGCACTAATATCAAAAACCTAATAGATGCTTTGCACAGTAGACTTGATACAATGAAAGGAAAAATGATTCAAATGGGTTGAAGAGTAGGCTAGACATAATTAGAAGGAAAATTAGTAAAATAGAAGATAGATCACAATTACGCAGATGCAGCATGAAGAGGGGGGAAAGGATGTAAATAGAGAAGTTCTGGCACACTTCATGGGAATCCTAGGAGAAAAAATAGTTGAAGAAGTAATGGCTAAAAGTTTAGTATAACCGATGAAAGAACGGTGGACTTCAGTCTACAGGTTCGAGCTTCCTGATTGTCCCTAGCAGGATAAGTCATGGAGAACGCTAAACATAAAGATAATGATTTTACATCTGTGATGGGGAGAGGGCTGGGAGCAGCCATAATGTGTAGAGGAGGGACAGAAAGGGCTCAGCGATCAGTACGGATGGAAAAAGAAGGCTGTGCAATGAGCTCATCGATGTGCTGGGGAGAAGTGGCCGACCTGGAACTTTATAACCCACAGAAATAATCATAAATGAGGACAAAGCAATAATAAAAAAAAAACAAAAAAAATAGCCCTGGCTGGCATAGCTCAGTGGACTGAGCACCAGCCTGTGAACCAAAGGGTCGCCCGTTCGATTCCCAGTCAGGGCACATGCCTGGGTTGCAGGCCAGGTCCCCAGTGGGGGGCATGTGAGAAGCAACCACACATTGATGTTTCTCTCCCTCTCTTTCTCCTTCCCTTCCCCTCTCTCTAAAAATAAATAAATAAAATCTTAAAAAAAATAACTAAGTTTCCCAACGTCAGATAGATCATCCCTTGGGGCAACTCTAACAAAGCTTCCCTCAGACAGAAGTTAAGCAATTCCAGATGGAAAGGATTATAGAGCAAAGAAAGCGGGGAAACCTGTAGAAAAATCTAAACAAAATTGGGGCTGCTTACAAAAATACAGGATGGGGCAAAAGGAGATTTACATTTGTGAGTACATGAAACACAGTTTATTCTGTATTGTTACTTATTCATTATTGTGTGACTTTCCACGTAAACAGTGGTAAACCTATTCTTTCCTCCGCCCTGTGATAGTGTTTTTAGGACTTAGAGGAAAAAATTAAAAAGCACAATGGCAGTAACATAAGTGTACACTAATGTTGTAAAATCCAGAGAAAAGGTAAAGGGGTTGATTAATTTGAGATGTTGGCAGATTAAATACAGATATAAAAAAACTTGTATTATGAAATTAGAAAAATAAAACAAATTATTTCTAACTCTCAATCAACAGAGGAAAGACGAAAGAATGATAAAATACCTCATCAAAAGAGAACAAGAAGAGCCTGGCCAGGCAGCTCAGGTGGTTAGAGCATCGTCCATACACCAAAAAGATTGCAGTTCAAACCCTGGTCAGGGTACACACCTAGGTTGCAGGTTCGATCCCCAGCCGGGCGTGTATGGGAGACAACTGATCGATGTTTCTCTCTCCCTTCCTCTCTCTCAAAAACAAAAAACAAAAGCAAACAAAAGAACAACAAAAAACCTATAGTAACCCTACAGAGTAACATCACTATTATTCTCTTGCAGTTTGGTAAACTGTTTCATAACCACCGAGGGCTGCCAGGACCTCGCTTTGGTCTTCACCAGAAACCCAAACCTGATAAATCTGCAAATCAGTCGTAACCACATAGGAGATGATGGTGTGAGGCTGCTCTGCAAAGGCCTGATTCATTCCACCTGTCAGTTACAGATGCTTGGGTGGGTACCTCTTCAATGTCATGGCTATGTCTTTGTGGGTGACCAAAGATGGAGAATTGATGGGCAGTGAGAGAAAGAAAAACGATAACCCCATTGGGGCACACAGCCATCATGATATAATTACTCCAAAACATAGACCTGCCCCGCTGGTCTGGGGCAGGCATAGCTGCCCTTGAACGGGCATGATCAGGAATCGGGGACTGGCCCAGGTGACCGGTTGGTTGACCTAGGTGGGCCTCACTGTCGAGTCTGGACGTTAGTGGGCTGTCTGCGAATCGAGAACGGCAGGGAGGAATGGGTCATGTGTCTCCAGTTGGCTTCGTTAGCCAGGCCCTGTTGACAGACATGCCATTCGGATCGGCGTGCTCTGGCTGCCACGACAAAGTAGCACAGTCTGGGTGACTTAAATAATAGAAAATGTATCCTCTCATGGTTCTGGAGGCTGGAAGCCCGAGATCCAGGTGTGGGCAGGGCTGGTTCCTCCTGAGGCCTCTCTCCTTGGTGTGCAGATGGCCGTCTCTCCCCGTGTCCTCACATGGTCATCCCTCTGTGGGTGTCTGTGCCCTGATCCCTTCTTCTTATAAGGACACCAGTCCTGCTGGACTAGAGCCAACCAGAATGACCTCATTTGAACTTAATTATCTCCGTGGAGACCCTATTGGCAAATGCAGCCGTGTTTTGAGGGTGCTGTGGTTTAGGGCTCCGACCTGTGACTTTTTGCAAGCACACATTCCGTATCTCAGGGATTTGAGAGAATGAGAAACCTTGCCTCCACTGAGTCGTATTTGCCAAAAGAAGGCCGAGGCCAGCCCCAGTGCAGGGGTGGCAAAGAGACCTTGGCCCGGAGTGGGGTAAGCTGCAGAGTCCCATTGCCATGGGCCTGGGTTCAGAGAGGAAGAGACGAGGGTGGCCACTTGTATACCATCGGCCCCAGAGCAATAAGCTGATGTCACCTGGACTGTCTGCTGAGGTAAAGGGGTGGGCATGGGCCAAGCGCCCCACTCTCATGCCACCACGGGCCACCTCCTGCCCCCAAGGAGGAGCCACTGTCTGTTGCAGGCTGGGAGAGTGCAACCTGACCAGCGCCTGCTGCGAGGACCTCGCCTCGGTGCTCATCACCTGCAAGACCCTGACAAGACTCACCCTGAGTGGAAACGCCTTGGACCACAAAGGGGTGCTGGTGCTATGTCGGGCCCTGTGGCACCCCAAGTGCAGGCTGCAGGTGCTGGGGTGAGTGGGGGCTGCGCTGCTGGTGGGGATGGGCCTGGGGCTGCTAAGGGAGGGACGGCCCACGGAGGAGCCTCCGCAGTCTGGTCTCACTGCACTTCAGGTGCCAACGATGCTCCCAGTCTCAGGGTTGTTGCAGGAGTGAGACTTAAACTCCTTATGGAGCACAGCGACTGGTGACCTGCGAGTGCCCAATACATGGTGGCAGTGGGACTATGATAATACAAATTACAATATAATTCGGCACTGGTACTGTGATAATACAAATTATAATTATAGTGCAAATTATGATACAATATAGTATAAATTATCATTACAGTAATTATAGGACATATTATAATCATAGTGTGTATTATAATTATGATCATATATATTTAGACATAAATTTTAATCATGTTTAATATATTTAAATGTGTGTGATTATAAATATAAAGTATAATTACCTTAAATATATTTTATTTATATTAAGACATATTACATATTAAAATAAAATTAGCCCGGCTGGTGTAGCTCAGTGGATTGAGCGCGGGCTGGGAACCAGAGCGTCCCGGTTCGATTCCCAGTCGGGGCACATGCCTGGGTTGTGGGCCAGGTCCCCAGTGAGGGCCATGTGAGAGGCAACCATACATTGCTCTTTCTCCCTCCCTTCTCCTCTCTCTGAAAATAAATAAATAAAATCTTAAAAAAAATAAAATAAAATTATAGTTTAATAAACTATAATTATATGTAACTATAATTATGTAATTATAATTATAATTATGGTTATAGTTACATATAATTATAAATATAATAAAATGTAATAAAATAATTATCTAAAATAATATATAATACACCAACTGTGTATTATAATTATAGATTTATGTATTTAAATCTATAGTTATAAATATATGATATCAAATATATTTGTAGGTATAACTTTATAATTAACTCTATAATTACATATATAATAATAATACAGATTATTCCTATAATTTTCTCCCGTGAGTATTATTTTACTGGAGGATGAGATAATGAATCCATAGCGTCTATTTTTCTCATTTTTTTCCTATATTTCTTTTTTCTTTAAGATTTTATTTATTTTTAGAGGGAGGGGAAAGGAGGGAGAAAGAGAGGGAGAGAAGCATTAATGTGTGGTTGCCTCTCACATGCCCCTAGTGGGGACCTGGCCCACAACCCAGGCATATGCCCTGACTGGGAATTGAACCGGTAACCCTTTGATTTGTAGGCCTGCACTCAGTCCACTGAGCCACACCAGCCAGGGCTCACTTCTTCCTACATTTCTAAAACTTGAATGAAATTAGTGGAGTCACAGGTAGTTAACAGACTCCTCATTTCAGGAAAAAGGAACTATAAGACGTTCGTCTAAAACTGGTGCAACTCCCGCACTGAGAACAGTTACCTTCTTTTCCGTCTTGTGAAGATACAGGTCCATCTCTTTAAAGTCCACCCTTGTAAATCGGCATCTAGAAACTTCAGCTGCCTGACACGATCTCACGCCCAGCTTCAGAACACAGGGCACCAGGGCTGATGCAAGAGGTCATGGGAAGACGTGGGGGGTCTGTTAGTTTCTGCACCTGGAGGTCAGAGTAGGAACGCCACCTTCCCTGTGTTCCAGGGCATCTGTCCTGTCTGATGACCTGTCTCCTACCTGCACAACAGGGAGAGTTATTTGACATGGCAATGATGAAAATGTAAGTTAGTTAATACGGTAAAATGACGGCACCAGTCAATGAGCTCGCGTCGCCTCTGTGCCCTCCCCATTCATGGACCATCTGGTAAACTATTTTAATGCAAACAGCTGAAGGAAGGCAGGTGCTTTGCTTTAAGCATCAGATGAACGTGCTTGGGGATAAATAAACAGACAAGAGACACCGGTACCCACAGAACAGCCAGGACACCATGATCCTTAGCCCTCCTGCTCAGTTCGAAGCAACAACAGAACGCCGTGCGTGAGGCAGCACCTACAGCACGATATTACAGCAGCCGTGTGACCTTGGGCCTCTGTGGCTTCCTCACAAATCCAGCCAAAACAGCTGCTCATAAAGCTGTTGGGAGATTTTAATGAGGTATGGCTGCCAAACCCTCAGCAGAGGGCCAGGACCAGGCACTCAGAGAATGGAAACTATTCTACCTTTCTAAAAATAAAATTATTACTAGCTCTGCCTGGGTAACTCAGTTGGTTGGAGCATCATCCCATACATGAGAAGGCTGTGGGTGTGATCCCTGGTCAGGGCACATACTTAGGTTTTGGGTTCAATCCCCAGTCAGGGCAGCTAAGGGAGGCAACTAATTGATATTTCTCTGTCTGTCTGTCTCTCTTTCTCTCTTAGGCTCTTTCCTCTAAAACAAATTTTTTTAAATAGAATTGCTATTTTATGTTTCTAAAAATAAAAATAGCTCAGCTTTGCTCCTGAGATTCCCCTGACTTCCTGTCTATCCCAAACCTCATGAGTTGAGGGCTTTCCATCACACAGGACATTGCTTTGGTCCTGCAATACATTTGAGACGTCCCCTCCCAGCCGGGAGGACACAGTGAGAATAGCTCCCCCAATGTTTTTGGTGATACCCATTGGCAGGTTGATGTTGGCCTTGGTTGGAGCATTTACACCCCAGAGACGCATGGCACTTCCAACCAGAGCATGTGTGTGTGTGTGTGTGTGTGTGTGTGTGTGTGTGTGTGTGACAGAGAGAGAGAGTGACTGCCAAGGGTCCCACATTCTTCCACACAATGACATCTGTCTTCTCTCTTGGAGGTCCTCCCGGGCATGCCCCTGGGAAGAAAGGAGGAAGAAAGATGACGTACAGAGAAGAGAAAGAAAAAAGAGGTATGGATTAAATCAAGCCCCTTTTATCTTTTCCAGGCTGAGGAAAGCTGAATTTGATGAGGAAACTCAGAAACTTCTGACAGATGAGGAGCAGAGAAATCCCTCCTTGGAAATCATAGATGAGTGACAGGACAGACCCAGGACCGGACAGACAGGCGGAAATCAGTTTTGCAAGCACGCTGAACTTTCCGACGCAAGAGCAGCTTCAAGGGATACGTGCTGGAGCCCCAACTTTTACCTACTCTCTGCCCAGGAACAGGGTGCATTACTGACCCTGATTTTTCTAGGACCCCCTTTAGATGTATTTTATCAATGGTGCATTTATGCAGTTTTTATTAGCTGGTAGGTTTGGGCAAGCCACAGAGAGACCTTCCGGATAAATGTCCCCTCCTGCCTCCCAAGAACACTTTAAACCCTTAATAAAGCTTCGTATCTTAAAACATGTTGTAAAATCTTGAGGCAGGACTTGTTACTGGTGGACACCCAGTGCACACCTGTGGACTCAGGAACAGAGGGCCCTTCTCCCCATCGGCTCAGAGCTCTGGAAACACAGGCCTGACTTGGGTGCTGTTTTTTCTGGGCATATCAGTGGGTCAGCACCAGCTCTTTCTCTCTCTCTCTTTTTTTTTTTTTTTGCCTCATGACAGTGTTATTGTTTCAAGTAACTTTTATTTTTTCAATGACAGTTGACATACAACATTATATTAGTTCAGGTGTATGGCATAGTGGCAAGACATTTCTGTAATTTATGAAGGGACCCCCCCCCCTTAAGGTCTAGTGTCCCCCTGGCACCCTGCTAAGTTATCACAATATTATCGACTCTGTTCCCTATGTAGTTTTCATAACTGGCAGTTTTTATGATGGTATTTTAAAAGTGCATTTTAAAAAATCAGAAATGGCCCTGGCTGGTGTGGGTCAGTGAATTGAGCACCAGCCTGTGAACCAAAGTGTTGCCGGTTCGATTCCCAGTCAGGGCACGTGCCTGGGTTGTGAGCCAGGTCCCCAGTAGGGAGTATGCTAGAGGCAACCACACATTGATGTTTCCCTCCCTTTCATTCTCCCTCCCTCCCCCTCTGTCTAAAAATAAAATAAACAGAATCTTTTTAAAAAATCATGCATAGCTATGTATATATCTATAATCTGTATATGTCTATAGATCTATATCTATTTATATATTTATATATTTATCTATTGCTCTTTCCAAATCTTATTCTTCGACCTGACACAGAATGGCAGGATATATGTAAGTATTTCCTTTGAATTACCTATCCTATCTTTTACAGGAATTCAGGTGGTTTCTAATAATTGATGAACATAGCACTACAGTATACAACCTTGCAAATCTCGTCCAGGATTCTGAGTCATTCTTTAAGGTAGCTACCAAGAGATGTAAGCGTAGCACCTGCTGGTACAAACACAACTTAGAGAAGGATTGACATAACTCTAGCTCTGGCCAGGTAGCTCAGTTAGAGCATTGTCCTAATATACCAAGGTTGCAGGTTTGATCCCCAGTCAGGGTACATACAAGAAACAACCAATGAATACATAAAAATAAATGGAACAACAAATCAATGTCTTCCTCTTTCTAAAATCAAAAAATTAAAAAAAAAACTAATGAGAAGGAAGTCAGTGGCATGAGGAATGCAGATAACACTGAGCTAAACTCTGACATGGTGAGACATTAGTGCATGATGTGTAAAATCCACACAACACGTCAGCAAGCAGAGCTGCTGGTGTTGATGGACATGCAGTGGTGGAGAAAGGGCTAAACCACCGGCTGGACTAAGATGGATTTGTCTTCACAGTAAACCTTCAAATGAGTTTCCCTGTTGATGGGAGACAGCCAGGTGCACACATCCACGTTGGGCATTCCTGCTCCAGGTGGGGTGCACCTGGTGTTCATCCCCGCCCTATCAAGCCACTTTGGTGTGACAAAGAAGTGGCTTGGATATCATCTTCAAGTATCCTCAAAATGTTTTGAAATACTTGAATGGAATTGAAGCACTCCATGACACATTCAAAAACTTTAGAATAAAAGATTCTGAAAATAGAAAAATAGTAATCGAGAATTTGTGGATCAGCAGGTGAACCCACAATACAATATACAGATGATGTAATATAGAATTGCACACTTGAAACATAATTTTATTAACCAGTGTCGCCCCCAATAAATTCAGTAAAAATTTAAAAAAGGAAAAGAATACTTCTGTGTTATGTTTTTAAAGAAATGAAGAAATTTGGGGGCAGTCTTGGATTTGGGGTTCATGAAAGCAGGGTTTGTTAGATTACCTGAAATAACAATCCCATTTTAATAACTAGTAACTTAAAGTGAGCAACCAGTGACATAGCAATTAAGGCAGATCTAAACCTTTGGTTGTTTTAAAAGTCTCTACTTTGACACAATTTTCTTTTTTAAAGCTCTTATTTTTTTTTTTAAAGAGTGGAAGGGAGGGAGAAAGAGAGGGAAAGAAACATCAGTATGTGGTTGCCTCTCGCACGTCCCTATTGGGGACCTGGCCCGCAACCCAGGCATATGCCCTGACTGGGAATCGAACCAGCGACCCTTTGGTTCACAGCCCACACTCAGTCCACTGAGCTACACCAGCCAGGGCTCCATCTGGTTTATTTAATCACAGTATGATAATTATGGAATTATAATGACATTTACTACCACTTCTCAATCCACAAGAAATGAAACTTCAGGTTTCCTCAAAGTACGTTCATATCCTTTGCTTTATTGAATCTTTGTAACACACCCAAGAAGTAAAAAACATCATACTAAGAAACACAAAAAATACTTAAAGTCACCGTAGACTCTTGGGACCAAATACAGCATTAGATTACGATCCTAGCGATTGGGTATGTGATGTACTGCCTACGACACTCTGTGGGAAGACAACATAGGTTGCAGCCCATTTGTGCCACAAACAGGGACACCTGAGTGATACGTGGGGAAGGAGCTCCTGGTGGTTGTGCTCCAAGAACCTCCCACGAGAAGGCGGTGACTTCTCGTCCTTGGGTCACCACCACCACTTATCTTCAAGGTCATTCAAATCCCATGTGCACAGGATCCTCAGAACACACCCCTTCGCCTGCAATTCCTTCAACTCCCCTTTTATTAGATTGTATAAGTCTTTTTTCCAGCCTGCAAAACCAAATAAAAATATAGAGTAGAAAATTAGAAGAGATGATTGACTATATTTCTTTTCAATCCTCTCCCAAGGATATGTTTAAAGGATTGATTTTAGAGAAAGAAAGGAAGAGAGAGACAGAGAGAGAAAGATCGATCAGTTGCCTCCTATACATGCCCTGACTGGGGATCGAACCTGCAACATTTTGGTGTACAGAATGATGCTCCAACCCACTGAGCAACCCAACCATGTCATGGCCACACACCATTCCCACCATTACTACATACTCTGTTAGCCATCACTGCCCTCGGATACCTAATTCAGGGTCAACCTGATGTCTGCTTTAGTTATTAGCCAACCCATCCTCACTTCTCAACAGGTGCTGTAAAAGTCAGTGGGGATTACCCGAGTTTCTATAGTTTGCATGTTGATTTTTTCAAGGACTTCCACAGCTGGTTGACGCTCACAGTTCCCAAGTCATTTCCTAAGAGGTTCAGGCTAACCAGGTGTGTACTGCTTCCAAGTACCCAGGAGAGAGGCTGGCAGCAAGCGGAAGTCAGATTGCATTTCTCCAACCTGGGGTAGGTGGGAAGGAAGTGTTAAAGATGGTCCTCTGATGTTGAGAAATTGGAAATAAAAGTGATGCAAAGTCCAGGGGGGAAACGCTACTAGAACAGACCAGCTAGCAGCCCACACCACGCACTTTCCAAATGCCTGTGCATAAATCGTTTTAACCCACACACCTGCCCCATGAAGGTAGTAACACCTTAAACCCCACTTGACAAACAAACACATATCACTTGCCTGAACTTGAGAGACACACTTTTAGTATAAAGTGCCTGTGAGTTTATTTTTTTTTAAAGATTTTATGTATTTATTTTTAGAGAGAGGAGAAGGAAGGGAGAAAGAGAGGGAGAGAAACATCAATCAGCTGCCTCTCATATGTCCCCAACTTGGGACGTGGCCGGCAACCCAGACATGTGCCCTGACCGGGAATCAATCTGGCGACCTTTCAGTTCAGAGGCTGGCACTCAATCCACTGAGCTACACCAGTCAGGGCTGCACATGAATTTATTTATAAAGCCCTTGAAAGGACTAAAATGTTAGCACTACAACTTCAGGTATCCTTTTTTGTGGTGCGTCCCCCGATGCATCGTAAGGCGATGATCATAACTGATCTTTAACCACCACACACCTGTAGCCTGCTCCCCTCCCAACCATAAAAGCCAAGTAAGTGTCTGGATATTTTTAAATGTCCCTAAGGAACAAAAGCATCCCCAGTCAAACACCTCCGGGTTTAGGGGAAGCTGACAGAAGCCTCAGGGGTCACACTGAAGAGACTGTGCTGAAGGCAAAACTGGCCAAGACTGAGCCCTAAGGAGGAAGGTGGGAAGAATAAAGGTGATAAGAACAGTGTCAACAGGATAGGTACATACAACTGGAGGACCCCCCCAAAGCTCCCCCAAACATACTCCCACCCTGCCACTCAAACTTGCAAAGAAGACATTTGGATAAAGAGGGAAGACTTACGAGAACTCCATCAAGGCACGCTTGGGCACATCCAAAGACTTCTGAAGGATTTTCACCTCGATATCAGAGAGGTCATTGTCCCCCAGGCTGAGGAAGCACAGACTGGAGTTCTTGCAGAGTTCCAGGAACAGACGGTCACAAGCCATGGAGGTGAGGCCACACGATTCCAACCTATTGGGGAGGCCCCGAGAGAGGCCATCACTCCTGGGCAGAGTGGTCTTCGAGTAGAGGAACCCTTGCTTCATGAACGAAAGCTAATCTCCCCATTCCTGATCCCTCCCTGGGGCAGGGGTGTTTCCAAGTCACTCCTGCTCACAGTGTGGTCCACGGCCCAGCATCACCTCAGAGATGGCACACCTGCTCAGTCTCCGAAAGCAGGGTCCCAGGATCTGTGTTTTCACACCCCCCACCTGGATGATTCTGATATACGTTAAAATTTGAGACTCACAGCTCTATGGCCATGAATACCTTTTCCTTCTGCTAAACTTCCTCTTGCTGCCATGCTGACTCCTGTTCTCCCAATAAATCTGCGCCCCTGGGGGTGGTCCTGGAGACGGATCTGGGGAACCAGAGACTTACCACAGATACTTGAGGTTGCATGCCGAGTGACTGAAGGTTTTAAAGATCATCATGGACACAGTAAGTCCCAGATTGTTAGAGCTCAAGTTCAGGTGGGTCAGCCGGTTGTTCCCATGAAGGACCACGACAAGTTCCTTCAGGACCCTGACGGGGGTTATCGATTTACACCTGAGGAAGAGAAGCAGCGAGAAAGCTAGTTTAGAGGGTGGTAGGGAAGGTGGGGATATGGCTTCCTTGTCTTGCGTTTCCATCATAAAGACACACACACAGACTCTCAAGGCTGGACAAGATATAAGAAGAACCCACAATTGGGTTTTGAGTCATGGTACTGAACTTTTTTAAAAATAGATTTTATTGATTTAATTTAGAGAGATGGGAAGGGAGGGAGAAAGGGAGTTGAGAGGAACATTAGTGTGTGGTCGCCTCTCACACACCCCCAAGGAACATGTCCTGCAACCCCGCCATGTGCCCTGACCGGGAGTTGAACTGGTGACCTTTTGGTTTGCAGGCCGGCGTTCAATCCACTGAGCTACACCAACAGGGCATGAACCTTTCAAGAAGTAATCTAAAGACTTGGCTTGGTGGGAGGGGATGAAAATGCAATGCAGTCTACAGATGATGTGTTGTGGAATTGTGCACCTGAAACCTGTGTAATTGTGTCAACCAGTGTCATCCCAATAAATTGAAAAATGGAAATAAAATATACTCCCAAAAAATCACTAAGTGCCATTGGATGCACAGAGACAGGAGCAACCAAGCTGCTCCCTTTCCTTAGTTTACCATTAAGAGGCCCTGAGGTCCTCTGCTCTTCTAGAAAGCTGACCTCCTACATCAACCCTGAGGTCTGGGACACAACAAGAGAAAAATTCTTCTGTGCGTTTTTTTTTGTTTTGTTTTTATCTTTTTTTTTTTGGAGCTTGTTGCTCCTTATCTTGAGGACTAAATGACAGAACTAAAATGAGGATAAAAGAAAGACAAAGGATGAAAAAGGGGAGGGGGTTGGATGAGAAGGGTGGAGGAAGTAAGCAAAGAAAAAAAAAAGAAAGACTCACAGACACAGACTACAGTATGGTGATTCCCAGAGGGAAGGGGGTGGGGAAGGAAGAAGAGGGCAAAGGGGAACCAATGGTGATGGAAGGAGACCTGACTTGGGGCAGAGAACACACAATACAGTTTACAGACCATGTATTATAGAGCTGTGGCCCTGAAACCTATGTAATTTTATTAACCAAGTTCACCCTGATGCATTTAATGAAAATTAATTAATAAAAGAAAAAAGGATGAAAAAGATGACTATTCAAGCCTGCCGCCCATGTTTGATCTACCTCCTTCAACACACTGAAGTTTGTGCAAAGTCATTATTGCTGAATCTTCCGTTCAACCAACACGTGTCTGATTCTTTTGACCTGAGGTATGATGGAATGAGAGACAAAGAGTAGGAAAGAATTCATTGGCCAAGACTCCAGAGCATCCAACCAAATGCCATCTCAAATTCAACCCTCAGCATTATTCAGTCTGCACTCTATCAGGTATTTCTTCCCTGGCTTCAGGTCCATTGGCCCATTCTTTCCAATCTTCACACTGAATTTGATACCCTGTAATTTCTACTTACATCATTCCGGGGAACCAATAAGTCCAATACTATGCTTCCATTTCAATGACTAGGTCTTTACTGAAATGCTGATTCTTATTTTCTATTTTTTTTTAAGATTGTATTTCTTTATTTTCTAGAGAGAGGGGAAGGGAAGGAGAAAGAGGGGAAGAGAAACATTGATGTGTGGTTGCCTCTCACGGCCACAGCTGGAGACCTGGCCTGCAACCCAGGCATGTGCCCTGACTGGGAATCAAACCAGTGACCCTTTGATTCACAGGCCGGCACTCAATCTACTGAGCCACAGCAGCCAGGGCTCAAATGTTTTTTAGAGAGTGGGGAGGCCCTTCTTAAGAAACTAATTCCCTTTTTCTTTGGGAGATGTCATTGTTTCATATACAATTCTGATCGTTTAGGTGAGTTTCTTCAACACAAGGTAAGCTCCACAAAGGCCAGAGTTATCTGTTCTGTTCACAAGCCCAGAACTGACTCAGAGATGCTCCTATAACGTCCTAAAAGTTCTCTACTCCTTCACATCCAACTCAAATCAGCAGCCCCACTCAGAGGTCTTAAGGAAAAATTAGTTTCTCTACATGTGCCTCTCATGCAAGATTACTCATGATAGATGCCCATTTTTTTAAAATTTCCACCTACCCTGCCTAAGTAGAAGCTCCACTAATGTAAGCGCCTTTATTTTATTTTCCTGAGCATGTACCTTACTTTCTGGCAAATAGATGTCAGTGCAGGAATTTAAAAAGTTTGGTTGTCCCGCCCTGGCTGGTGAACCTAAGTGGATTGAGTGCCAGCCTGTGAACCAAAGGGTTACCGGTTCGATTCCTAGTCAGGGTACATGCCTGGGTGGTGGGCCAGGTCAGGTCCCCAGTAGGGGCATGCGAGAAGCAACCTCACATTGATGTTTCTCTCCCTCTCTTTCTCCCTTCCTTCCCTTCTGTCTAAAAATAAATAAATAAAATCTTTAAAAAAAGATGTTTTAAAAAGTTGGCTTGTCCCACTATGGTATTCGTCAAACTGTGAGGCTCTCACACTTATGTCAGTTTTTGGAGTCTGCACCTTGGATTTCTCAGCTCATAGCAGAGTTCTTTCATAGATGTAGCGTTCAGCTTGCTGTCACTCAGGTCCAGTTCTCTCAAGGTCCCATTGTGGAACACGGAGCAGACATCCTGCCACTGGCTCATCTTGGAATTGACAACCTTCGTCCTTTATGAAGGAGAGAGAGAAGGCTGATGAGTAAATGAACCTCCACCAACACCTTGAATGTGGTCTACAGGAGGGAAGAAAAAATAGACCCCGAAAGTATAGTTCTCAAAATACTACATGTGTAATTCCTGCAATTCTCAGTAATTCTTGTCAGAAGAAAGCAACCACGTAAGTGAGGTGAGGTGGGCCAAAGGTTTATTTAATCCTTAAAAGTTCTGTGAAACAGACCCCAGATGAATTCAGAACTCTGCCCCCTAGTGGTACTTAATCTCTGTGTTCCAATTTTCTGTCTCTGAAAGGTGATAGACTTTTTTCACTTAGAGGAGATAAGGGACATAAAACAAAGAACATATTCCTAACGTACCTGAAAGATAGAAAGTTCCTACTTTGTACCTACTGACAGAGCCCAGAGTTGTCGTGTGGGTGAGAACAGTTGTTTCCAACCTTGTACGTGTGTGTACGCATGACTGTGCTTCATGCTTAACATCCCAGTTCATTCTAATATACAGACAGAGTTAAAAACCACAGAAAGAAATGGGAAGAATCTGTGTGGTAGAGAAACAGGAAATGACCTTGACATAAGAAGACTTTTGAGCACCTTTAGGGATGGGGTGGAATCGCCTTAAGCCTTGAGGTAATTGTGCATCAAGTAAGGGATGATGACTGAGTACTAGTCCTTACAATAAATGGGGTTATCCTTGGGAAAACACTCATAGTAAGAGCACTTACATGACCCAAGAGTGACCATGACCTAAAGTCCCCTGTTAAGGTTTTAGGCATTCTAAGACAGGACAAAC
>PVJI01023516.1:0-23444 GCA_004026765.1 Micronycteris hirsuta
TGGGAACCACCAGCCTGTTGTCTGCCTCCATTAGTTTGTTTTTGTTTTGTTTTGTTTGTTCATTTACTTTGTGTTTTTAGAGTCCACATGTAACTAAAATCATATGGTACTTGTCTTTCTCTGACTTATTTCACTTAGCATAACACCCTCAAGGTCCAACCATGTTGTTGCAGGTGGTAAGATTTCATTCTTTTTTTTTTTTATTGCTGAGCAGTATTCCATTATGTATATAAAATATACATTCTGTCCAGAAGGTATCCAGACATGTAATATGAAAAATAGAGACATTTAATGAACAAGCTACAAGATACAAGAAACATTGTACACAGGACAATGACGCCTCAGTCCCCTTCAAAGTAGGCACCTGGGGACCTCACACAGTCTCCCAATCGCCAGCAGCTTCTCCATCGTATTTTCCTGAATCCCATTGATGGTCTGAAATCTCTTCCCTTTCAAAGGTGACTTTAGTTTTGGGAAAAGCCAGAAGTCACAGGGCACCAAGTCTGGGCTGGAGGGGGGCTGAGTCACCTGGGTGATTTGATGTTTTGCAAAAACCTGCCCGAGATGTGATGTATGAGGGGGTGCATTGTCGTCATGAAGCTTCCAGTCACCAGTTGCCCGTAGCTGCAGCCTCCTGAATCATCCAAATAGTTTCCACAGAGGAATGTTCAAGCTTAACACAAAATTTGGTGCAGATTCATTGCTATACTCACTCAGTCATTTGAATGCAACAGCCACACAGTACACACGCTCACTCAACAGTTACTAGCCCCCCCACTGACTAGTACAGTGAAGTCATCATTGTTCATGCATGTGCATTCCAGTCCACTCTCCTTGGCTGCCCGGTTACATCGATGTTGTGCAAATAGTTCTTGTTATATTAACAATGGCTGGTCTTTTTCTGGACAGACTATATCTATCTATCTACCTCCCTATCTGTGAAGGTCTATATATATATCACATCTTCTGTATCCATTCATCTGTCAGCGGGCACTTAGGGTGTTTCGATATCTTGGCTGATGAGGATTTTGAAGACCATGCCAAAAAGGCACGCTTTAATCCTCAGAGCCTATTCTCTCTAGCATTAGATCCCATTTTAGTAGCAGGTCACTTTGTAGCCAAACCCAGAGCAGATTGGAAACTAAGAATATGGAAAAGGGCAGCTTCCATGAACACAGATCTGTTGAATGCTGACTATATCAATGAATGAATGAATGAATGAATGAATGGCTGCCAGGCTGCTTTCTGCTTCTTACCTGATTTCCCTTCGCTCCATCTCTTGCTGCCAGATTACCCATCTCCCAGGCGCTCCCCATTGCCTGGGTAACGGAACACCTCCTAACCCACCAGTTTCTCCACGCTTGCCCTTCTGACCCGGCACCTCTTCCGAGAGCAAATCGTGCCACTCCCCTTCGAAGGCTCTCCATCGCCCCCAGGAAAAAGACCCAAACTCTTACTTCAAGGTCTTGACCGCAAGGTTGGACCTGGACTGTCTTTCCAACCTCGTCTCACACCAGGCTGTCCCTTGCTCTGGCTCCAGCCACACCGACTTCTCTCGGGTCTCCACAGTGCTGCCACCTTGGGGACTTGGCACACGCCATCCCTCTGCCTGGGGCACTCCAGACCTTCCTCCACCTTGCTGACTCCTGCACAACCTTTAGGTCTCAACCCGAAGCCACTGCTTCCAAGCAGCCTTCCCTGACCTCCCCAGACTGGGTTCCTACCCTCTGTCCACTGTCCCCAGAGCCGCAGACTGCCCCCAGCCCCTCACTGTCCGAGTTGATTGTATGTAACATCTTCCGGGTCTGTCCCCAGCAGACTCTGAGCTCCAAGAGGGCGGGGACTGTCTTATCCACCATCCCAGGGTGGATGCTCAGAATTAAGCCTGGCGCCCAAGTGACTCTGCAAGTATTTGCTGATGATCGAAGACCCACATTCGGCTGTCCACTGAAATGGATTTATTCATTCAACAAATATTTATTGAGTATCTGTAATACTGTCAAGTCTGTTTCTCCACAATCCACAGTGGAAAACAAACGACCTCACAGTCCCTGCCCCCCACGAGCTCACCATCTCCTTGGAAGAGGCAGACATGCTGCAGAGAAAGAAATAACACAATGCCAGGCACAGCTAAGGGCTGAGAAGGAAAACAAAGAGGGGTCAGGGGAACACCGTGTGCGTGCAGCCAACTCAGACTGGGTGGTCATGGAAGGCCCCATAGAGGAGGTGACATTTCAGTGAGGACGCAAGCTTCCTGAGAGACACAGGACCCTCTTCCCTCTTGGGCTGGCCGGCCCCAGGCGTGTCTAGGTATGACAGCCCCAGTTCCCCAAACCCTCCCTCCCTCCCAGGGCAAGAGCGAGGAACCCAGAAGAGGCCTTTGTGGAGGGAGGCTGCGCGGGCCGGCAAGAAAGCCCGAAGCTGCTCTTCAGGACAGCTGTGATTGGGCTCTTTCTGCGTGGAGAGGCGGCGAACGCTTTGTGCGGCGCGGACTGATTGCAGCCCCGCGATTGGCACCCACAGACCGTGGCCGCCAGGGTTTACCGCGCGCCCCCAGCGCCGCGGCGGGCCGTGCGCAGCGCGCCAGCCCAATCTCGCCTCCTATATTCAGAGTTGATTAGACGCTATTTCTGCCTGGATTTTCAGAAGGCTCAAGAGCTTTTTTAATCACTACAGTGGCTCATTACGGTTTTGCAGTGACACTCATGTCCTTCAGTTCTCTTCTCAGATTAGATTCTATAGTCAGATGAATATTGGATGATTTCATTACATACAAATGCAATCAACAGTTTTGCATAAATTTCTTCTCTTTTCTTGAGTTTCAATTGACCCCAGCACCCATGGTGGCAGGCGCGATCCACATGCAAATGAGCTGCGTTTGCAGCCGCGGCGAGGGACCGGGAGGAGGCGGGCACTGGCACCAGCCTGGGGAGGGAGCGCGCCTTGATTGCTCAGGCTTTGGGAGAGGCCCTTAGAGGAGGGGGCGCAGCTTCGGCGGCGGAGGGCGGGGGTTTGCGGGGGATGCAGCCGCTATCGCCGAGGGCGCCCCGGTGCGGGGATGGTGTTCCTTCCTGCTGGTGACCTGCAGCTCAGAGTGGGGCAGCGTCTTTCTCGGGCTGGGAATGGAATGCGAGTTTCAGCCCGGGGAGCGGGCCCCATAGCGGTGGGCTCGGCGCTCTGTGGCAGCTGGTATGGACACCTTTCAACGTTTTAACAACTGGTAGGGCCTCAACAGTGCCTTCCTGTTGGTCGTTAGCTCTGAGCCAATGGGTGCTGTTGTTACTATCGTCATCAACACCGCGGTCGCCATCATCATTGTTTCCCCAGGAGGGCTCAGGGCTCAAGCATGGCCATGAGAACAACCCACCAAAGTCAAAGCCAGCCCAAGGAGGATGCCTTTCCATCCCTTTCTTGATTTCTCTCTTTTTTCGAATGGAGAAGCAGGGCGGTCTCAGAAGGACTCCTTTATCCAGGAACTTAAAGTTCTGTGGACAGGAATGGCAGCCTGTGCTTGTTCTCCCCTGTGGCCGAGCAGCTCTCTCCCCTGCAGCAGCCTCTTCTGCTTACTCTTTGCCAAGAAGCCCTCGAGGCCCCGACCCTCTGCCCGGCCTGGGCCCACAGCCCAGCTCTTCTCCCCCAGCCCCGTGACGCCCCCTGAGGTCAGCAGTGGGGGCTGTGCTCTAAGGCGTCACCTTTTGCAGAGCTGGTCTCCTAGGGCCGCAGCCTCACACCCATGTCCCACAGACGCTTCCTGGTGATTGTCACAGTCGGTAGTCCAAGCCTGGACTCAACACCGGGCACAGGGCTGGAAGGTAACACACGGTGTAGGCCGCATGTGGTCAGGGGACCCAGGGCTCACAGCCGTGCCCCTGGGTAGGGGGCAGGGGCAGGACTGAGATGGAAGCTGTGGGTCTGAGGTTTTACCCGGGCAGGGGTCTGCGCATCCCAAACTTCCTTTCCCTGGGGCAGGTTCTTTATAAAAGCTCCCCACATAAAGAGCGCCATGACACAGTGTAGGATCGGGGACCCAGAGAGAGATGCGTGGACCCACGAGGAGCCGGGGACCCATTAGGGGTGTGACCGGAGCTACTGTCACCGTCACAGACACAGGGAACCCTGAAGTGGGTGGAGCCAGAGCCACAGCCAGGGCATGAATGAGACACCTCTGGGCTGCCACAGCCCCAGGCTCAGGGTCGTGCCTGCCACTGCCCGCAGGTCCCCAGATCGGGATCTAAACCGAAGCAGGGGCGCCCAGGAATGCCCCCATGTTGCCGATGGGACCACTGAGGTTCAGAGAGGGGAGGGCTAGGCCTGGAGTCAGAGGCACTGAAGTCAGAGCCTTCCTTCTGCTGCGGTCTGGGGGCTGCTTCCCCTCCCTCCCCCCCCACCCCGCCCCGGCTATGCCCTTGTCACTCTGTCCGTCTGTGCACAGTCACGGGATCCCTTCCTCCCCCGCTGAAGGGACCCACCGGGCACTTCCTTCTGCTGCTTCTCGGCTTCCCCACCGCACCCCCTCTCTGTGCGTCTCCGTGCATTTCTCTCCCAGTCTCTCCCCATCTCCATCCTTAGTCCATCTCTGTCTCTGTGTCCCTTCCTCTCCTTTCTCCCTCTCCCCCCTCCCCATCCATGTCCCTGTATCTGCTCCTCACTCTCAGTGCCTGTGTTCCCAGAGCTGACCTCCAATGGGAACATTAGATCTGGGACCTTGGGCTGCCCCACCCCCACCCCTGGTGCTCTGGCCCCTGGACGGAGGTCGCAGGTGGGGATTGCTTTCTGAACTCTTCGAGCTTCCCTGTGGTGGCCAGCACTGGGCCATCTAGTACCTCTCCCAGTCAAGGACAGCAGGAAAGCACCCGTGTTTCTCCCATCACAGGACTGTTCTCGCTCCTGCCTGGAAGAGCGAGGTGGGTGGTGGGGTGGGCAGGGGCGAGGAAGGCTTTGTCGACGCCTGAAGAAAACTGGGGTTGTCCCATCCAGGCCCCTGTCTTTGAGCTAGGTACAGACTTGCTGCTCTCCGTGGCAGCCCCCCCCCCACCTCGTGGAAGCTCCCAGCTCCTCCCAGGAGGGTGGACCTGTCCTCCACCCCAGTGGAAATCTGGTGTGCACCCGCCTCCCGACCTCGTCCCCTTTCCGTCCTCACCTCTCCCTCACCCAGGCACCGAGGACTGCTTTCCTCAGATTCCCCTGCTTTCCAGCATGAGCCTTGGCACACGCAGGGCAGACAGGGAAGAGCCGGGCTCTAGGAGCCGGCAGGTCTGTGCCAAATCCCAGCCCTGCCACTTCGCCAGCTGGGTCACCTCAGGCAAGAGACTCAACCTCTCTGGGCCCAGTTTCCTCCTGTGTAAATGCAGAAACCACTCCCTTCCTTGCAAGGCTGTGGCGTGAGGAACGAGCGAGATAACTCACGTAAAAGTGCCTGGTACAGAGTCGGGCACAAAGTGGACCTGTGTTAAGGCATTGCTACTGGTAAACGAAAGAGCAAGCGATGAAAGAATGGTAGAATTTAGACACACCTACATGGGGCATGGGGAAGGAACGCCGGCCGTCAGGAATGGCACGCCCACGGGCACGGAGGCGGGAAATCTTAGCGAGGGAACAGGGGGCCACGTGTGCACGTGTGGAGCCCAGAGTCCCGGGGTGGAGCCCGAGGCTCAGGCAGTGGAGAAAGTGCTGGTCAGGGGACAGGACGCCAGTGAGCGTCAGCGACGCACCAGGCAGCTCAGCGGAATTGTAGCGGCAGCCGCTGCCGGGGGCACAGGCCCCGTGCTGGTGCATCTGTGAGCTTGTCTCATTTAACCTTCGCGACAACCCCTGAGGGAGGTGGTGCTGCTATTCCCACTTCACAGATGAGGAAACCGAGACTTAGAGAAATGAAGTGGTTTTCCTGGGTCGCACGGCTAATAATGGTCCCAGCCAGGGTTTGAACACTGGGCTCCCAAGCTGGTCCTCAGTCCCCTTCCAAAGGACTCTCCCTACCTCCACAATTTCTGGGCAGGTGAGTCCATGAGAATAAAATGGCTTAAAAACACTTTTGATTAGCAAAGGAGAATAGAGAAAGGCATAACCAGAAGGCTCAAATATCAAGAAGATAGCACCTTCGTACAAATAGATCAGGGAAGACTTCCTGGAGGGAGCGGGGCACAGAGGCAGAGACATGGCCCGGAAGTGAGGCTCAGGCAGGCCTAGTGAGGGTGGAAGTGGGGTGCAGGCTGTCACTGAGGTGACACTGGAGCAGAGTGGTGCTGCTGTCCAACAGCCTGGGCTGAGGCTCCTGACCTCAATCTGCTTTTTTTTTTTTAAGATTTTATTTATTTACTTTTAGACAGAAGGGAACAGAGGGAGAAAGAGAGGGAGAGAAACATCATTGTGTGGTTGCCTCTCACGTGGCCCTCACTGGGGACCCGGCCTGCAAACCCAGGCATGTGCCTTGACTGGGAATCGAACTGGCGACCCTTTGGTTTGCAGCCCATGCTCAATCCACTGAGCTACACCAGCCAGGGCTCAATCTGCCTTTTCCTGGGGTCCATTTCTCTGGCCCCACCTGGCCAGCTTGTGCCTTGGTCTTGCCAGTCCCCAGACTAGTGGGAAGGGCATGTTTCTGGTGACTCCAAACTGGAGCCCCATCCCCAGCTCTGCTACCCGGCTGGGTTCAGAGCGAGTTCTGAGCGCTGTCGGCTCCTCCCTTCCCCAGGGTGCCTCACCCCCGGGCCAGGCCCAGACCCCACCCGACAGCATCAAAACCCAAAGGACAGGATGAGTGTGTGGGGTTGGACTCGGAGGCCAGACCGCCCTACTCTTTCTGGCTGTGTGACCTTGAATGTTACCCGACCTAGTCCTACACAGTTTCCTCACCTGTAAAATAAGGATGGCAGTGGAAGCCGAGCCCCTTATGGGAAACCTGTGAAGTCAGGTGACTTCAGAGTTTCTCTGATTCTACAGTCCCATGCACTACACAGCCTCCTGCGCGGTCTGGGGCATTTCTTTTAATCAAATTTATTCATATTTTGTTTTCAATAAAACATACAAATGTTCCTGCCAGAGAGTGAAATGAAGACCGAAAATAGCTTCTCCTCAGTCCGGGTCATTTTTCGGACCACAGGCTTTGACACCAAACCTAGGTGAAACCTCGATCACTGAAGCGTTTACGACTCCAACATTGGGGAGCAGCAGCCGTGAGTCTGGAGCGGTTGTCCGACGGGGCTGACGTGCGGGCGAGGTGCGGTAGCCCACGCAAGGCGTTCTGAGCCATTGCCGGCACAGAGTGAGTGTGCAAGACACGGGCGCTCCGCAGTGGGCCCCTGCCCTGTGCAGAGTCCTCCCTCGCCCCCCGCGTCCTCGGCGTGGGGTGCAGCTTTCTGACGGCAGCCTCAGGCCTTCCCTCCGCCCTGCACTCCCTGCACTCCCTGCACTTAGCTGTGTTCACTTTTTCTCAGTTCCTCAGGTGCACCGGGCTCTCTCTCTCTGCAGGCTAACACACTTGCTATATCTTCTGCCTGAAATGTTCCCCTTTCCAAACCCCTTTTCTTTAAAAAAAAAAAAGTTTATTTATTTATTTTTAGAGAGAGGGGAAGGGAGGGAGAAAGAGAGGTAGAGAAACATCAATGTGCAGTTTCCTCTCACGTGCCCCCTACGGGGGACCTGGCCTGCAACCCAGGCATGTGCAGTGACTGAGAATTGAACCGGCAACCTTTTGGTTTGCAGACCTGCACTCCATCCACTGAGCAACACCAGCCAGGGCCCAAATCCCCTTCCGTAACTATTTCATCCTGTAACCCTCACCTAAGCACAAATCACATGCTAGGAAAGTTGCTGGCCTTCTCTGCCGGACTGTGATCTCTGGGAAAGCAGCGGCCATGAGCACATACGGTAAGCGTTTAATGAATGAGCGTCCTCACCCATCAATGACATTGTCATTAGCTCAAGGACTGAAGATGTGTTTGTTGAATGAATAAATGAAACACAGCTCTGGAAGGAAGATCTCACCGCCATATGCACCCCAGGAGAAGATTCTTGGAATGTTCTCTCCCTCCCTCACTCCCTCTCCAAATTCCTTAAGTGATTTTAAAAAGGGGACCCAGTCCATGCAGGGGGCCACTGGGCCTCCAGGATCGCGGGGCCTGGGGGAGGTAGATTCAGTACATTAGGCAGAAACCACTTGTTCAGGGTTAGAAGAGTCCTCTGGGGCCTGGGGAGCAGGCGGTGGGGTGGGGGGCCTGCAGCATTCTGGACAATTGCTATAAAATAAACTGCATAATCAGGTAAATGCGTTGTGCGGGGGTGGTTCCCGTGCAGCTGTGGGCATCCTCCCGGCTGGAGGGGACCTGTCTAATCTCAGGGTAATGAAAACAAGGGTCCAATTACAACGGAGGGCCGAGGCCTGGGCCGGGCCGGAGTGGGGGGGCTGGGCCCCTGGCAGCAGAATTAGAACGTTTAAGCTGTCAGGCTGAATCCGGGAGAGGCCTGATTACCTGGCCCACGAAGGGGCCACTTCGGTTTGGTGTCGACTATAATTTCCTGGCCGCCAGCCGTGAAGCCAGGGGCCACCTTCTCTCCCCTGCAATGGGGGGTCTAGGCCCTGGCTCACTGACCTCCACCCCCCAGACTCACCCAGAGGGGCTGGACCAGGCCTCCCAATCCGTTCATGAGGGGCAAGAAGCAGAACAGGTACAGGAACGACCGTGCTGGGTGTGCGCAATGCGTGGACACAGGTTAAGGCCGTGTGTGAATGACACGTGCGCAGGAGGCAGACAGGGCGCACGTGTCACGGATGCCGTGGGCAGGCGTCAGCGACACAAGACGTGTTTACGTGGATTACATGGAGCCGATCCAACAATGGGGCGTATGGGGGACTAACGCCCACGGCTGTATGTACAAGATACCTGAGTGTGGACAAGTGCACATAGTAGGACCGCGTGTACCCAGGTTATATGTGGTGTGTGCTCATGGTTGCGTGTGCTGGTCTGTAAGAGCTGTGAACGCAGGAGCAAGTCCGCCTTGCTGACGGCTGCTCCCCCAGCACCTAGCTGCATGCCTGGCCGGGTGGGTAGGTGCTGATCACGTAAGTGCTGAAAGAATTCACACCCATGTGATGGGTGCGTGGGAGCTGTGTGATGCATGACTTAGAGGTGGGAGCACACGGCGTCTGCACAGAATGGGCTGGTGTGTGTGTGTTTCCTGTCCCCATCATGTGACACAGGGGCCTGGGCAGTGGGCAGCTTCAAGGACCTGGCCTGCATGTCCACACCCACCCGCGCCACTCACAGCCTGTGTGATCGCAGATAAACCGTCCGACCTCTCTGGGCTTGACTTTCTCATCTGTACAATGGACACTCCTCCTCCCCCACAGCTAGTGTTTACTGAGCACTTACTATGCGCCCACACGATTGCTTCTCATGCCATAGTAGCTTACTGACTTTTCACAGGAGCCCCAGTAAGTGCGAATTGCCCCACTTTACAGAGGGGAGACCGGAGCTCTCAGACATTCGAGGAAGCTGAAGCTGGGATTCACACACCGGCCATGGGACAGCAAGGCGCACTTCGAACTCCCAGGCTCAGCAGCTGGTGCCTGTTGCCGAGGCCTGACCTGAGGCCCGAGGGAGGGGGTCCGAGCAGAGCCCCCAGCGCGGTGTCTGCTGCAGAGTGAGCACCCTGTCAATGCCACCGCCGTTACCACACGTGACGCATGTGTGTGAGGCGCATAAAACAGGCACACGGAGTATGTGGGGCATGTGCATGTAGTGTGTGTGTGTGTGAGAGAGACACGTGTAGGTGTGCCTGTGAGTGTGTGTAGCACAGGCCACACATTTACACGAGGTTTGTGACACACACTTGCGTGGGGGGGTACACAGGGTCTGGCAGAAGGAGCCCCTGCCTGCGTGTGCTCAGCAGGGTCACAACATGGGTGTGGCACAATTTAGAGTTTTAATTTGGACCTTTCACTTAAAATGCTAGGGGGTGTGCTCAAGTGTGATCTTGTTCTGTTGCAGAATTACACGCTTATGATTTGGTAATGAAACAGGGGCGTTATTTGTGCCGCCCCCGGTATTTTACGTGATGAATGCAAGACGTGAATAAACGCCTTGTGACATTGACGAGCAGCTTATGAAATGACCGCAAATGCACGCTTGAGGAATGCGATGCGCGCGACCCCAGGGTGGCCCTGTGCTTGTGCACCAACGAATCTACGCAAATGGGGGGATAACAGACATCTGAGGGGCGGGCGTGGTCCCCAATGCGCACACGTGTGTGCACGGAGGTGACACACACAGATATCAACGTGCACGGAGCGGACAGACACACGCATGCACCCCATCCGCAGGCCCTGCTTGTCTGCCGCGCGGCACGTGCGCAGGTAAGCGAAGCGCTCGGCCCGCGGTAGTACTCGCCCCACAGACCGCGCATGTTTGCGCGGTGCCGGTACCTGGGGTCGCAGTGCGCGTCTTTTTGAGATGTTTGTATCTGTGGTTCGCATGTCACCTTCTCAGTTAAAACATCCACAGCCACCACCTGGTGGAAACAGACCCAACTTCCCATGCCGGGCCCTCCTTTACTTCCTCCCCTAAACCGTTGCTTTCAAATACAGCGGTGCCATGCAGTTCAGTTATTGAGGATGTTCATCGCTTTCTCCCTCTCAGGGTGTCCACCTCATTTTCACCGAGGGCCACATCAGCCTCCTGGTTGCCTTCAAAGGGCTGAATGTAATTTTAGCACTGTATGAATGTAACTACTCCTTAACAGTTAAGCGAGAGCTGGGCGCTGCTGCCGCGTAGAAACAAGGTGCCAGGTGGATAAAACCAGGTGGAGGGCCGGATTCGGCCTGCGGGTCTTGTGTTTGCTGCCGGTGCTCCAGCAGGGCCCAGGGCTTACCACAGTTTTGTTCACTGGGGAACCCCCAGTGCCCGGCACCTTGGAGACGCCCGCGCAGTGTTGGTGGAGTCCACAAGCCCACGTCTGCGCGCCTGCCACGCAGCCGCCCGCGGGGGCCCTACGAGATGGGGCCGGGACTTAGGAGCCTGGCGAGCCAGGCGGCTGAGCTCCAGGGCAGTGCGACCCCCCGGGGGCTGGACGGGACGCACGTGCGCGCGTACAGACGGCGAGCTCTGGGCACGTGTAAGTGACAGACGCGCACCAGCTGCGGCCGGGCCGGCGCTGGGTCACCCCGCCCCTGCTCGTGGCCCTGGGTCGGCACCGAGGCCCCTCCCGGCCCCTGCGGTCCCCCGGGGCGCGACCCGGTGTACCCGCGTGGCCGGGCTCCGGCCCATTTCCCGGCGGCCCAGGGCGGGGAGCGGAGCGGGGCCGCGGCAGGCCGGGCGGCAGGAAGCGGCGCATTGTTCGCGGCCGCGGCCCGGGCAGGGAGTTCCCGGCCCCGCACGGACATAAAAGGAGAAAGCAGCGCCCGCGGCGCGGCCGCTCGGCCCGCGCTCCGCTGACCCCGGCATCCGCCCCGGCGGCCGGGAAGGTGGGCCGCACCCCGCCCCTGCGGCCCGCTAGGCCCGGGTCCGAGTCCGCGGCTGGCCGCCTCCCGAGCCTGCGTTTCCTCACACGTCAAATTAAAACAAGCGCCTGGAAGCCCCCGAGCGGATCCCCCTCGCCGGTCCCCTCTTCCAACTCCCCGCTCCAGTTTGCTTGTCCTACTAAGACCCTAACTCTGCCTCGAGGAGAAGAGGCGCACCGTGAAATCCAGGCCGCAGGGGCACCGCTTTCACCGGCTAAAGGAAACCCGCCCGAGTTTCCTTCGTGCAAACCGGGCGCCCCGGACGGGAGAATTACCCGCTTGGGGGTGGAACTTGGCCCGTAGGCACCTTTATGGACGGAGAAAGTGAGGCCGGAGAGAGAAGGACTTGCTCAAGGTCATCAGTTACAGAACTAGGCCGTGCAGACATTTCACAAACCCAGTAAACGAGATCAAAGGAACGGGGTTACCGGTGCATTTCAAGCGGGCTTTACACGGTTCCTCATCGGACCCCACACCCCCTCCTGAGACGGACTGAGCAAACTGAGGCTCCGAGAGGGCAGGTGTCTTGCCCCAGCAGGTTGGGGGAGGGAGGGAGGTCTTCCCCCTAGTCTGTTTTAGGAGATGTTAATCCTGACCACTCTGGCGCCCTGGCTTTGGGTGGGGATGTATTTATACTAGGGTCAAAAATCTAATCGAGGCAGGAAAAAGTAAGGGGTTACCTACCCCACCCCAGCCCAGCCCAGGCCACAGCGAGGAGAGCTCTGAGCCCTGCTCTCCAGGTTCATTGAGAAGGAAAAGGCAGAATTTTCACCATTTCCACAGAGGCCCAGAGAGGTTAAGTGCTTTGTACCAGGTCACACAGCAAAAGGCGATGAAGCCAGACCTCTCCTCCTGGGGAGAGCCCCTTCCCTGAGTCCTGACATTTTGGGGACCTGTCTTGGGATGCCTTCACCCACTGGGCCAGGATATTCTGATTATAGAGAAATCGCCTTCCCTCCACCCCTGCCCCCGCCCAGCCTGGGAACCCTACACCAGGGTAATTGAGATCAGATGCGGCTGTGACCCACGGAATGCTCCCCAGGAACCTGGAAGCATTTATTGTCTGGAAGGGAATCCAGGGCCCACTCTCGGCCGCCTGCCCTCCCTTGCTGTCTTCTCCCCAGGCGGCTGAAGGTAAATGGGGGCTCTGAGGAGCCTCTGGTGCTGCCTGAGGTTAGGGCAATGGCCTTGATGAATACGACTGCTGAAAGCGCCTTCCTGGCTTCCTTCTTCCTGGGGATACGGTTACAGGGGGCCAGACTTCCTGCCCAGCCCGCCCAGCATCGCCGTGTGGATCTGCAGGCTCTCCAGGCAAGCAGCTCCCAGCCCCCCTGTTAGCTGGGGCAACAGCGGCCCCGTCTCATTCAGAGCGCAGCTCAAATGTCACCTCCTCAGGGAGGCCCTCCCTGACCACCCTATATGAACTAGCCCACCTACTGGCAGTCTCTCCCTCTTGCTCTGTTTAGTTTTCTACACAGGACTTACCTCCAGCTGTTTCAGCTGGTGGGTTCCTTCTTTTGTCTTCTTATAATGTTTATCTCCTGACATTCCCACTCCTCCACCCCCACTGAGAATGTGAGCCCTGCGAAGGCAGAGGTTTGGTCAAGTCCACTGCTATATTCCTAGAGCCTGGAACTGTGCCTGACACATAGTAGGCGCTCAGTAAATACTGACTGAATGAACAAAAGCATGAATGAGTTCCTACCTTTGGCCTCTGAACTTGAAACGTGACTTGGCATCTCTCTGAGCTGCGGTTTACCACCCCTGATCTCCCCTCTCCCTGACTTGACTTCACATTTCTGGAATAAAACTCCCATTTCTGATGCTTACTCTTCCGCCTGCATTTCAGTGCCTCAGTTTCTCTTCTAGGGCTCCAGGCTGCCTCTGGCCTCGCAGCCCTGAGCCCTCACCTGGGTGGTGTGACTGTGGGCAAGTCTCCTGCCTTTCCTGAGCCAGCAGAACTCTTCTTCAAACAAAGGCTCACCTGGGAAGCCCAGGATGTGAGATGGATGAGTGAAAAGTGGGAAGCGGGCTGGTCCCCGAGCGCCTGGCTTTTCCCAGGTCCCCTAGTACTGTCCCCAGTACACTTGGCAGAGCCCTACAGCTTTGAAGAACACCCTTTGAAAACTCTGGGTTTGGTGATGTCTCTGTGTCTTTTAGCTCTGTAATCCCCCAGTGCCATTTCTGAGATGTCTGGTCTTAAGTGTTCGTTCAGTCACTCATTTACTCACTGATCAGACATGAATGGGTCACAGCTGTGTGCTAGGCTTTGCTCTAATGATGCAGCGGCACCCAGCCTTCTGGCGTCCCTGGGCCACACTGGAAGAAGAAGAGTTGTCTTGGGCCACACATTAAATACCCAAGCACTAACGAAAACTGATGAGCCAATAAAAGGTTTTAAGTAAATGTACAATTTTGTGTTGGGCCGCATGCATAGCCATCCCGGACCCTTGGCGGGCTGAGGGTTGGACTCCCCTGCGCCCCGCTCTCCAATTTCTTCTGTCCACCTCCTCATTCAACAAGCAGTCTGGGAGCACAGTTCACGTGTGGGGTCCCAAGAAATCTCAGACTGTAGGTAGGGCGGCTTCTGGCCAATCCCGCGCCTCTGTGTGATTTAGGAAAAGGCGCCCCCTACTGGGAACATGCAGCCTTGCTGGACCCCAGCTTGACCGGCAGAAAGTGCCCTGCAGTGGAGAGAAAGGGACTACCTTCCTGATGGACAATGCCCACCTTGGGCGCAGGCTGGCTGCATCTCAGGTCCCCTTTGTGCACACACTCCACAGACAGCTCCACGGGTGTGTGGCTTATGCTTGGGACAATGCTCTGCTGCCATTGTTTTGAATTTAAAAACATTTTTGAACAAGGGCTTGCATGTTTTCACTTTTCATTGGGCCCCACAAACTCTGCAGCCAGTCCTGACCCTCCACCCAGTGGCGGCGAGATGACAGCAGCTCCCGTTGTTCAGAGGGAGAAGCTGGGCCCAGGAGAGGTGAACTGGCTGGGGGCAGCTGGGGGAGGCCTGGACACAGTTGGCTGTGGGGGAATCAGGCCTGGTCCCCACCGGGAGATGCCAAGGAGCAGGAGGGAGAGATGGGTGAGGGCCTATTGAGAACGTGAGATCTGCAGAGTCAGGGGAGGTGCTGCTGGCTTGTTGGGAGGCCCAGCCACAGTGGGGGCTGGGCCCCTGAGGTGTGGAGCAGGGTCAGGGAGGGAGTGACTCTTTCCACACAGGGCCTTAGAGAAGGTGACAAAGGACCTGATATTCAGTGATGAGGAGGGGGAGAGGAAGGCCTCCCCAAGGGAAAGTCCAGCCCAGGCAGAGACAGAGATGGGGAAGAGGCTGGTGTGGATGGGAGAGTGGTGGGGGTGGGGGCCAATGGGAGACACACTGGAGAGGCAGGGGCTGAAGGTCCTAGAAAGCCAGGTGAGGGGTCTGGACTTTGTCCTTTGCGTAGGTGTGGGACGGCCCCCAACCGGCCGACTTCAACTACAGCATATTCATGTACATCTTGTCTCTGTTTTATATGTGGGGTGAGGGAGGGAACGCAGGATTTTGTTTGTAAAACAAGATGTTGCCTCTACAGATGCATTTGAAAACCACAGCTAATAGGGGCGAATAGCCAGAGAAAGTCCCTTGCAAGGCCCACACTCTTCACAGGGGAGAAACCTGAGCCTCAGAGAGGAGCAGGAGCTGGCTCTGGGTCCCAGGCAATATGTAGAACCTAGGATTTGTCTCTCCTGGATTGACACCTTTCTGATGCTGTAGCTGCAGGAATTCACAGGCCCCTGGGTGAGACTTCCCTAGTGGGTCTGCATCCCCATCTGAGGGGTTCCCTGCTTCTTCCTCCAGCCAGCCTTCCCAGAAAAAGGTGGCCTATGCTGCCACCTGGTGGCCACTCTGAGGTAGGTGAGGATGCCACCTCTGCTCTGGAGCTCGCTGCAGTTCTGGTCCAGGTAAGGGACCTGTGCGCAGGCATGGGGGTGGCCCTATCCTGGGACATTAACCCCTTCGGAACTCTGGCACCATTAATGACGGTATAGCCCACCCTGAATCTATTCTTTCTTCTGTCCTTCCTGCCTCAAGGACTTAGTATTCTGATTGCCTGGATGTGACCCTGGGCTCCTCCTACTCCTTACGCCCTAAACCCAGTCCGTCCCTATGTGCCATCAAGTCTACCTCTTCGGCAGACCTGGAGCAGGTTCGTTGCTCTCCATCCCCAAGACCATGGCTCAGGCCCAGCCGCCATCATCCTCGCCTGGTCGGCTGCAGTAGCCTCGTATTTGGTCTTCTCCCCACGCGGGCCTGTCTGCAGCCCTGTCTGCAGCCCCGTCTGCATGCCTCATCTAGAGGGGCCATGCTGCACCCCACAGCTGTGTATACAGCCCCCTGCTGAAACCACTGATGGATCCTCGTTAACCCCAGGTTGAAGCTCAGCCTCCTTACTGGGGAAAGTGTTCCCTGCAAGCCCCCCAGCTCCACCTCTCATGGTTGCCCCTCTGCTCCCCCTGGGGAGGCAGTGTGTGCAGTGGTTACAGGCGTGGACCCTAGGGCCTGGATGCCTGCTTTCAGGTGCACCTCTGTCATTTGCACCTGTGTGAGGGTTAAATGAATGAACGCAGAAGAAGCTGCACTAAGTTGGGGCCAACTTCAAGGTCAGAGGGCACAGTCTGCCCATGAGGCTGCCCTCGCTTCTGATACCAACTGCTAGTTCAGGGGGTGCCCCCAACTACCCTCGGGTTTGATAATTCCCTGGAAAGACTCAGAGAACTCAATGGAAGCTCTTATACTGACAGCTATGGTTGATTGGAGGGAAAGGATAAAGATTCAGATCAGCCAGAGCTACACAGCGCAGGGTCACTCGGTCCCAGAACTAGAAGGGCAGAGGCCGGACGCAGGCTCTCACCCGGCACCCCTTGAAGCAGTCATGAATGTGATCGCAGCTGGGCCACCTCGGAGGAGCCCTCAGGTAGAGAAAGGCATCTGTGCTTCAGTTCCGTGTGTGAGGACCCTGGTGGTGGGTGTGAATGAGTCCAGCCTGCAAGGTCCCACTTAGGGACAGGGACCTGGCCTGTCTTGAGGTCCAGGCAGGGGCTGAGAGCAGTGAAAGCCAGGCCTCGGCCCCCTCCTCTCTGTCTCCCCTGAGCTGTGCTGGGCCCAGGGTGGGGGTGGAGAGAGGGGTGCTGGGGAAAGGAGAAGGAAGAGCAGAGGTCAGCCAGGGCAGCTGGGAGAGGGAAGGAGGGCCCTGTCTGCCCAAGGCCTCTCGAGGGAGCTGAGGTTCCGGCTGAGCTCTTCATTCTGAGAGGGCACTCCCAGGGTTATGGGGTAGGGATTTGGCCTCTTGGGCATATGGGGCGGACTCAAAAAGAACTCCACCTCAGAGCCTACTGGGGACAGACCCCTCAAGGGCCAGGAGCTCCGATTTCAGCCAATTCTCTGCAGGTATCCTTGGGCAAACTCCTTCCCTTCTGGGCTGTAGTCTGTTCAGTGGGCCCAATCTGCTCAATGGAGGCTTGGGCCCAGTGATCTGAGGCCTCTTCTCCAGAGAGGCAGGAAGCAGAGGGCTTAGAGAAGTGGCGTGAGGGTACCAGGGGTTAGGTCAGCGTCGGTCCCTGTGGCAGCGTCTGATCACGGGTCTAGAAACTAGTTCTTCCCTCACCCCACCCCCTCCCAGCTTCTCCTCTGCAACCACCCAGCTAACCCCAGCCTTTTCTTCTCCTTTTCTATTTTCAGACATCCTGGAGTTCTGAGGAAGCCCTAGGCTGTTGCCTGCCTAGGAACCTGAGGTGCTGAGAGAGGCATCCTCAGAGCAGTTAGACCAGCAGATAGCTGTGGGTTTAGGAGAAGAGAGCTGGGTCCTTACTTCTCTCGGGAGCAGGGTCTTTTCCCTGGCCTCGCTCTGGCCAGTCCCCTGGGGGCACTGGTTCATGCGGCAGCCCTGACCGACCTGGGGCTAGTGGTCAGTGAAGCTGGGAAGAAATGCAGTCTTATCCCTCTGCTGTCGAGGTTCAGCCAGACCAAGACCAGGAAACTCTCGGGGGCTGAGCCTGGCTCCGTGAGGAGCCTGAGGCGCGATTCTGGATTCCCTCCCTGAACCACCAGCCCTGCCCCGCATCTCCACCCCTCCCAGGCAGCAGGCTCTGTTCAGGGTTCCAAACCCCAGCTTCCCGCCCACCACCCCCCAGCTATGAGAGCTTCCCCTTGGGCGCTCGGAATCCTGCTCTCACCACACACAGGACCCAACCCCAAGAGGTGGGAAGGGTCAGGCTGAGTGGGGAATGACTCTCACTAGAGGGACACCCGAATGCTTCTTGTCCCCTTTCCTCCCGCCCCCAGAGCATACGTTTCACCGTGGGGAGTCAGGGAGGCAGGCCCGTCCCTTGGTCGTGGAGGTGGCCATTGGGGCTGGGCATCTTGGCTCTTCCACACTCCTTGCAGCCAGGCCGGTGCCCAAACCTTCCTTCTCTGGGTCAGAGTCCGGGCCCTCCGCCTCAGGAGGGCCTCATTCTCGCTCCACTGGCTCTGAGCAACCTGGGGCAAGTCCCCTGCTGTCTCTGGGCTCAGTTTCCCCACCCACAAAACACGAAGACTGGCCTAAATTCCCTCCCAGCTGCACTGTGGGAAGGCTGGTTTCCCGATGGGGCCTCGGGCCTGGTTCAGCAGCCACAGCCTGCTGGTGCTGGGACAGCCTGGGCGACGGTGGTCCCCTTGGTAAGGAAGCAGAGGGGCGGGGTGGGGGGATGAAGGGATGGAGACGTCTCTGCTTGAGAGCAGTAATGGCCGCCAGAGCTTGGAACGTGAAGCAGAATGCCAGGACCAGAGGCTGAGCTGGAAAGGGACACAGTCAGCAAGAGGGAGATAGCCACACAGAGGCAGCGAAAGAGGAAGAGAATGTTCCAGACAGAGATGCAGAGACCAGGCCACGCACAGGCTGAGGCAGAGATAACAGAAATGGAGAGAAGAAACACAGATCAGAGCCAAAGACAGAGATAAGAAAAGAGGGCAAAGCCATAAAGGAGCAAAACAAATCAGCAAGCACAGAGTTGTACACCCGCCCCTCTGCGGGAAGGGGAGGAGTCACGCCAGATCTTGCTTTTGTCTGCAAGCTGCCCCCATATGGCGGTCCTCCTTCTGCCCATTAGCCCTCCTGCAGGACTGGCAGCCTTCCTGACCCTAATCTCAATGTTCTCCAGGCCTCACCTCCCTGGGGTGGTGTGTACAGATATGACAGCCCACTCAGGCTTGGCATCTCTGAAGCTTCACGGCCTTGGGGTTCCATTAAAGGGTAGGGGTAAATAGTGGGGCATCAGAGAGGAATGAAGGTCATTACCGGTAGCGGGTGTGGTTAAGAAGAGCAAGGAGGTGGGAAACCCAAAGAAAAATGTCCTCATCTTCCTTTACATCGGACAGAACTCTCTGCCTTGCTATTTGGAGAATGACAGGGAATGTGGTGGGGGGGAGGTTTGGGAGGCAGGTACGTAGTGTTGGAAGGAAGGAGATCTGAAAATAGAAGAACCGAGACAGGCAGGCATGAGTTTAGTTGAGTTAGGTTGAGCGTTGTTGGTTTGGTTTGGGGGGCATGGAAGAGAATTATGTTATGTCACGTTGGGGTGGGTGGGGTAGAATAAAACTTTGGTTTATTTGGATAGAATGGCATTGGATTTGGGTGTATCTGAGTCGAGCTGGTCTGCCTTGAACTTGGGAGAGTTTAGCCAAGTCGGGTTGTGTTGAGATGGGTTAGCTTGGGGTGAGCGGAAGGGAGTTTGATTGAACTGGGTCAGGATGGATTGGGTGCATTGAGTGGAAATCAGTTGAGCTGAGTCGACTTGAGTTGAATTTAAGAGAACCAAGGTGGGTTGGGTTGAGTTGAATTAGGTTGGGTTGGTCGCATTAAGAAAGTCTAAAAGATTCCAAGTAGACAAGACTGAGGAATACAGATCCAGCAAAATTTAGATCATGCTGCCAGGAAGAAAAGGGGGAGTGAGAAGCCAATAGGGAGAGCTCTCCAAGGCTGATATCCAGGCAGACCGTGCGTCTGAATGGTTTGGCATATACATGATCTGGCTCGGTGTTTCTCCATGCGTTTACCACTCTGCACTTCCGCTGGTGCGGAAGCTCACTATAGCAGTGATTCACGTCTTGGCATGGGAGGAAGGAAGTGCCAGAATCTCATTACATGAATGTGCTCACGTGTGAGTGTGTTCCCAGTGCTCCTTCCTTCCCCTTCCTTTGTCTCTGTTCCTCTGAGGCTCAGCCCCTCATCTGAGAGCTTATTGAGAGCAGAAGCCTCCAGCATCCTGTCTGGAGGTTGACCAAGATGCCACCTCACGCACCCTTGTAGGGTGGGTGGAGTGGAATTGAAAGGCATCAGAGAGCAGTGAGGTCACTCCTGTGCTCTGGGTGCTAGGTGCCCCAAAGAGACCCCATTTCTGTCCTGAGGGTGGCTTGGGGGAGGGGTCCAGATTTGGGGCTCTGGGGTGCCCAGAGACAACGCTCTTCTCAGAGAGTGGGAGGCTGTGGGCAGACAGCTGGCCAGTCCTCGCTCACCACTCAGTTCTTTCCTGTGGTCCTGTGGTCCTGTGGTCCTGTGGTCCTGGCCGCACAGCTGGGCCTCTGCCTTTTCAATCTGCTGGTGTGTCACACACACATGCACACACATACACACACAGTGCTGGGCAGTCCCACGAGAGCCCCAGGTTGGGTGGAGGGGAGACAGGACGCCACATGCCCTGCCCCCCCAACCCATCCAGGTACTCTGAGAGGTCGGAATCCCTGCAGCTCCTTCACTTACTCATTCATTCTTGGCCTAAGAATCTGTATTTGTAGGGGATAGAAACTGCAGAGAAGCCAGCGTCTGGGATTCTGGAGCTGCAGCTGAACAACCGGAAGAACTTAGCCAAGTGACCTCACCTCTTGAGTGAGTTTCTTCAAGCGTAAAGGGTGCGTAACGCTCTCTCACAGGCTGAGGGGGCTGGTCAAGCCAGATGGCAAATATGAAGGCCTTTGGAAACAGAAAACTGATGGCGTGTGTGCGTACGAACGGGCCATTCATTCACTGGCTCGTTTCTTTGACAAACATTGATACAGTGCCCTCAGAACATCAGGCAATGTCCTAAGCATTTCACAAGAATTAACTCCTCTGACCCTCATAACAGCCCTGGGACGGTGTTGTGATGCTGTCCCCGTCTTACAGGCCAGGACACGGAGGCACTGAAGGAGTGAGCAGTTTGCTCTATGCGGTGTAGCCAGTGAGTGGTAGCGCTGGGGTTGGACTCGTCCCGTCCCGTTGACAGAGAGGTCTGTTCTCCTCCCTCTCTCCCTCCCTCCCTCCCTCGGTCAAACATTCACTAAGCGCTTCTCCGTGTCAGGCCCTGAGTCCACTGAAAGGAACCAGACGTGGTCAGCGTGCTGTGGCGATTCTGATCCAGAGGCAGGGGGAGCCCCCCGGAGGGGGTGGGGTCTGGAAATGCACGGGCAGGTTTGGCTGTTGCCAGGACTGAGTTTGCTCCTAGCCAGCTGAACTTCCTGCCCTGTGTGGGGCAATCCTACACCAAACGTCCACGGTGTCCCACCGAGAAATCGTTCCAGAAAACAGCACAATGGACATGAACAAGGGTGGGGGGCCTGCCTGAGGGAGGGGGGTGCTGGGTGGAGGGGGCAAAGGGGGGAGAATCAGAACGACTGTAATAGCATAATCAGTAAAATATAATAATAACAATAAAGAATGGAGCTGCTTTGGTTGAAAAGGGGTAGGACCTCTATTAAAAGAGAAAAGACAGAAAACAGCACGGGGTGGCGTCCCTCAGACCCGGACGGGTGCCGGCCCTGCCACCCTGACTGCGTGACTTGGACGAACGGCTTCACCTCTTTGAGCTTGAAATGCGGTTGCGGAGATGGTGCCTGTGAGGCGCCCAGCAGAGTCCGGCCTGCTCTGGTTGCTCAGCAAGCACGGACAGCTTTTCCTGCTCAGGGAAACACTGGGAGAAAGAGGAGAGGCAGCTCGGAGCCCAGCATCCCTCCGAACCCCTGTCCCTCTCTCGGGAGGGGAGGGCGGGGAGGCTCCAGACCATCCTTTTCTCCGTCCAGGCTCATGGCCAAAGGCAAGAGAACCTCCCTTCCTACCAGCCCAGAGGCTTCAGGCCAAAGTCACCTCATTTCGTTGAGCCTTGTCTTCCTCTGTCACATGGAGAAACAGGTGCATACCGGCTGCTTCTGGCTGCCCCGCATCCCTCTCCTCTTCTGCTGATGACGGCACCAGTTTTCCCTGGCGAATTATCCCTCTCCCATTCTCAGTCCACGTGGGCACACGGCCTGGGGCCGGCCCATCAGAATCAGGACCTCTCATCTCCCTGGTCGCAGTATTTGATTCGAGGAGGGGCACACGAGCTAAGCCAGAGCAGTCGGCAGTGCCCAGGAAACAGGCACGCTCTGGTCATCTGGGGTTGGGCGCTAGGGCAGAGTCCGTGGGGGGCACTTGCTGAGAATGAAGCCACCAAGACAGGGCAGGGCGGGGGATGATGAGAGAGAGACAGAAGGAGGGTGGGGGAGAGGGAGAGAGAAAGAGAGAGAGAGAATCCGACACCTGGATACAGCCATACCTGTCCCCAATTATCAGCTTGGGAGCCACCAGTTCCCCTTTCTTTGCCAAAATCAGTTGGAATTAGGGGTTCTGTCACTTGTAATGGAAATAATCCTGACTTATTCAGGGGCTGAACAGACCTACGTCAAAAGATTGCTGCATGGATCAAAAGAGATGAGAAGCAAGTGGAAATGTTTTTGTGAACTGTGCAGAGGCACGGAAGGAATGACGGCAGGTTGTTAATGAGGCGTTAAAGCAGGAACGCACATTCCAGGCGAACGGATGAGTCAGCCCAGGTCTGTTCGGAAGGCTCAGGAGAGTGGACTTTTAAGGCCCTTGCCTGAGAATCAAAGTGTTGTTTGGAAGTGCGAATGCCTGCCCATTAAACGCTCGGTTCCTCAGGTGTGAGTCCATGAAGGATGAGATGTCCTCAAATGGTGCACAGCTGTTTCTAACGCGACTTCTTCCAAGGTCGGTCATTTGACAAGAAGAGGCCATAGGACACAGAGGAAAGAAACTTGGCCTGTTTGGGCATGTCTCTGCCTTGCTCTGAGTCTCTGAGTCTGTCACCTGAGGGGTTGGGTTGGACCTTCTCGGGGAGCTCCTGACTCTGACCCTGCTGTGGTCTTGCAGTTCTCAGACGCTGCCCTGGGACAAAGAAGGCCTGCTTGTCTCCACAGTCTGCAGCTCCTACTTGCTCCTGGATTCTCCACAGGGCCGCACATCAGAAACCGCAGCCCACACAGCAGGGACTCTAGACTATTCTGGCTCAGTCTCCATTTCCAGCTCCCTGTGCCTTCCCGGCTCATCCAAAAACTCAACTTTGCACACAGTCTCAGTGAAGGAGTTGTCCGTGGAACTCTGCTGGGGCTGCCCCAAGGGTGAGGAGCAGAGAGATGGAAAGAGCCCAGTCTTCCGAGGGCTCGACGGAGCAGCCGCCGGGGCCTGGGTTGCCCACCTCGGGCCTTGTCACTGAAGGAAAACGCCCCTCCATTCACTCCTGTGGAAGTTCCCACGTTCGGGCTCTTGTTCTCCACGGGCCGAAGCATCCCTGGTGCTGTCGGCTAGAACTGGCCTGTCATTTGCTCTTAAATTCTTTTTACGTATCTGGTCCAATTTTGTCTTTCTCTACGTCTAGGACCACACTGACAGAATTAGATTAATTATATAAATTGTAATAATAATAAGTACACCGATAATGATCATTTCCCAAGTTCCTCCTGGCATACCAGGAATTGAGCTAAGTGATTTTATCCTCACAGTGGTCCCAGGAAATAGATATTATTATTATTGTTATTGTCCTTATTTTCAGACGAGGAAACCGAGGCTCAGAGATGACATACAGCTGGCTCCCAGCCACCCAGCCAGAATAT
>PVJI01023517.1:0-23442 GCA_004026765.1 Micronycteris hirsuta
GGAGGCAGGGGGGAAGGGAGGTGGGATTGGAGGGCGAGGGAAGGGGAGAGGATGCAGACAACTGTAATTGAACAACAATAAAGTAAATAAATAAATAAATAAATAAATAAATAAATAAATAAATAAAATAAAAATAAAAAAATAAAAATGTTTAGAAACCAACAACAACAAAAAAGATGCTTTCTATATGTAACTGCTCTCTTACGCCCCCCTCTTTTATCTACACTGGTGACTGTGAGTAGAGAGGTAAAATGGAGACCCATTCTTCACTTTGTTGAACCTGTGTCAGCCATGTGCTGCCATGTTTTCATAACCTGTAAATTCGTCACTAACGCTAATCATTATCTGACTAAATGCTTGATTTCCCAATCTCAGAGGCACCCTATTCCTTGATTGGGAAAAGTTTGAGCAATAATCTTGTTCTAGTTTAATGGCTCTACTCTACAACCATCATCTCAAGTGAATCTTCAACCATCACCACCACGCTATCTGTGTCAACAGGTGAGAGATGGATGGGATCTCTTTCATTACACAAGTCTTGTGTTCACAGCACTGTGCTGAAACTGTTTGCTCCTGTCAGAGACTGAGAAGCACCTTTAAGATGCTACCATATGAAAGGCAAACATACAAAAATCCCAATAAAAACTTCCTGGTGTGGCAAGGAAGATGGTATCACAGTGGAACTGAACTGCTTAAACCAAGCCTCTGCTTCTGCCTCTATTGCCTGTCTGTTCCTACTGGTTCTCAATTTTGTTTTGTCTCTGGACTGTGATTTTCTGACTCCACCCAGAATAGTTTGAGGTGCTGTGTTTGAGCACTCAACACTAGCCCTAAAACTACCTTCTAACTAAGAGTCATCACAACACCATTTACTGAGGACCTCCTCTGAGTCAGAGATTATGCTACATGCTATATAGAGATTTTGTTCCTAGATTATGGTCTAAACTTAATGCCCAAGTGAAAGCATCTGATACTGACCCAGTACAGCCCTAGTCTCTGATTCTTCCCAGCCCTCTCATTCCAGGAGATGACCTCAAGGGATTGTGTTGCACAAAAACATAAACTGGTTTATCAGTCAATCATTAAGTATGTAGTGATCATCCACAGTTTGTTCACCCTATACTAGACACTATGGGAAATACCAAAGAAGTATTTGACATGATCCCAGCCTCTAAGGAACTTAAAATATTCTAAGGGAGAAAAGACCATCACATGTGAAGTCATTAAAGATGGATAAAAAACAGTGTAGAGTTCAGTTCTCAACTGTGCACAGCAGACTCTTCGATCTTTTAAGGAGAGCTTGCCTCAAACAGTAGTTACCTCTGGGAAGTAGGGAGCAAACAGTTAAGTTTTACTTTATACACTTCCTTAATGTCTGAATTATTATGAGGAGCATTATTAATTTTAGGACTTAAAAAGTAGAGATTTAGTCCTGACTGGTGTGGCTCAGTGGGTTGGGCATCATCCCACAGATCAAAAGGTTGCCAGTTAGATTCCCAGTCAAGACACATTCCTGGGTTGTGGACCAGGTCCCCAGTAGGGGTTGCAAGAGAGGCAACTGATTGATGTTTCTCTCACACATCCTCTTCCTCTCTCTCACCCTCCCTTCCCCTCTCTCAAAAAATAAATAAATAAAATCTTTTTAAAAATAGATATTTAAAAAATTATCATAAGACTCTATACCTCTTGTTCAATATGGCAGAATGACCATGTACATTCATCTCCTCTCCTTTCTGACACCATCAAAATTATGGTAAAGGGATTTAAAAAGTATAAGCCCACAACATATAAGAGAGCAGTGACATCGGATGGCAATATATTTCACTAATGTCTGGAAGATAGAAATTGGAAAGAAGGGTGTTGACTGAATACACAAAGACTAAGGCCAGTTTTGGAGCCAACTTGCCCCCCACCAAAACACAATAAAGAACCTAAGACTCCAGCAAAAAAGAAAGTCAGCAAAAGTGATAGTATGGTTAAGAGCTAGGAAAACTGAGAATATATTAAAGGTCAGAAATGAGCCCTGGCCAGGTGGCTCAGTTGATTTGGGAGCATTGTCGAGTACACCAAAAGTTTGCAGGTTCGATTCCAAGTCAGGACACATACCTAAGTTGCCCGTTCAATCCCCTGTAGAGATACATACAGGAGGCAACTAGTCAATGTTTCTCTCTCACATCTCCCTCTCTCTTTCTCTCTCTCTCTCTCTCTCTCTCTCTCTCATCGATAAACATATCCTTAGGTAAGGATTTTTTTAAGGCTAAAACTGCAAAAATAGACCAAATAGGGACAATAAAGAAATGCCAGGGAAAGCAAAGGCTATATGGAAGTCCATTGATCAAATCTGAAGAATTAGTTCAAATTAACACAGGAAGTAGGCCTCACAAAGAATGGAATTTATTTTGAGGAATAGACAAAATTATAAAGAAGCTGGAAGACAGCAGAGATATGGTAAATGAGGCATATGTTTTAAGTCTACCACTGCAAAAAAAAAGCAATCAGAAATTCAAGGAAAATACTAAACTGTTCAAAAATGCCATTTTCTAATAATGAAGGCAACTAGAACTTGGAATAATATAGAACAATTAATGGAGGTTGTAACATTGGAAATACAATGAAGAAAATGTAATTAAGGCCCATCCTTTGGCTTTGTGCTGAAAAATATTTATATAAACATAACTATGTAAATGCTATTTTTATTGGCTTTCAAGTTTTGGAATCCAACCTAGAAACAAATCACAGGAAAATTAATTGTAATTACAAAGTATAAAGTAAATGTTAACAAACTTGATGCAAAAGCATAATGTACAGAATTTGGAAAGCATACAAAGTTAGGGGAGGTACAAGGATGTGTAGAAGCACTAATATTCTAATTTTAGAACATCAGAATCAAAAGATACTATTTATAGACAATGAAACAAGAAATAAGCAAGTGATTTGTATGATAAGATAAAGATTTGTATGTCTTATATAAAGGCACAAAGATAACAAAAAAACACACAAACAAAAAGATACACATTAAAATGATTGTCTATGACAGGGGTGTCAAACTCATTTTCATCAGGGGCCACATGAGCCTTGAGGTTTCCTTCAAAGGGCCAAATGTAATTTTAGGACTGTATAAATGTAATTACTCCTTAACTGTTAAGCGAGAGCTCTTTGAGGCACTGCCACCCAGTAGAAACAAGGTGCCCGGCAGGATTAGACCTTCAGGCCTGTGTTTGCCACCTGTGGGAGGGGAACTAAATAGGGGAAATGACAAGGGTGGTGCTGCAGTGTAAGTGAGCTAACTTCCCATCTATTAGAGTGGGAAGTCACTAGATGCTGTCAAGAGCTGGTAAACCAAGGAAGTGCAGTATAGGCATATCATTTAGAGAAAATGGAGCATTACAGTACTGGTCTTCTTGCTTCCACCTTTGTCCCTTTTGGTCTATTAACACAACAGCTAGAAAGAACCCTTTAACTGTTAACTCAGACTTTGCCACCCATGACGTTCAATGGCTTTCCATCTGTGAAATAATATATACTCTGCCCTCAGTTCCTGGAACAAAGTTTCTGAAACCCTTGTAAATTCCTAACTGATAAGAGCACTAGGAACATCTTTTGTTCTTTTTTTAATTTATTTTTATTGTTGGTGTTATTACAGCTGCATTTTTTGTTAATACTTGGTCTTTGACCCTAGTTCCGGACACAGGGCTCTTGAAACCCTTGCAATTTCCTGGGTGATAGGAGCATCTTTTTCTAATGAGGTGACTCTGGGTAGCCCTAGATGAGGGCTGGTCACTTGGAATACCAAGTCATGGGATTAGAACCCCGGAATTTTCAGCTCCACACTCCCATTCTCTTGAGAAGGGAGAAGGGCTGTAAATGGAGCTCATAACCAATCGTGCCTATGTGATGAAGCTTCCATAAAACCCCCAAAAGTGTGGGGTTCAGAGAGCTTTCAGCTGGTGGAACATATCCATGTTCTTGGAGAGCGATACACTCCAACTCCACAGGGACAGAAGCTCTCGCACTCTGGACCCTCCCAGACCTCATCCTATGTATCTCTTCACATGGCTATTCATCTGTCTCCTTTATGATATCCTTTAACTGGTAACCCTAAGTAAGTGTTTCCCTGAGTTCTGCGAGCTGCTCTAGAAAATTAACCAAACCCAAGAAGGAGATCATGGAAATCTTAGATTTCTAGCCAATTGGTCAGAAACACAGATAACAACCTGGATTTGCCATTGGCATATAAAGTGGAATAGGAACAGTCTCATGAAATGAGTTCTTAACCTGTGGGATCTGATGCTACCTCCAGGTTCATAGTGTCAGAATTGAGTTTAAGTGTCACACTCAGCTGGTATCACAGAGAACTGCTCGTTGTAGGAAAATTCCTCGTACATTTGGTATCAAAAGTGTTGTGAGTATAGTTACTACTTCAGAGGAAAGGAGAAAGAGCAGGGAAGAATGAGGTTTTTCTAACACACCATCTCACTCAGAACAAAAGCCAAAGTCATTCCAATGACTTACTAGACCTTACACAATCATCCAACCTACCATCCCCTAACCCCTGCTACCCTCTTCCCTTGCTCACTCTGCATGAGCCCCAGTGACCTCCTTGCTGTTCCTTGAACAAACTAGACATGTTTTCCCATGGGCCCTTTGTACCAGTTATTCTTTCTCCCTAGAATGAGCTCTCTCCCCCCAGATATCTGAATGCTTTGTTTTATCATCTCCTTCAAGTTCTTATTCAAATGTCTTCTTCTCAGAGGTGTTTGCCCAGGCTACAGTATTTGAAATTGCAGCTCCCCAACCAGAACTCCCTATCTCTTTTCTCTGCTTTATTTTTCTCCATACATTCACCATCTTTTAATATAATATATATTTTAATTATTTGCCATGCTTACTGTTGCTCTCCCCACTGCAATGTAAACTCAATAAGAGAGACCTTTGTTTTCTTCACTGTTGTATCCCTGATGCTGAGAACAGTGACTAGCACAGGTAGGTGCTAATTTGGGGCTGAATTTCTTCCCCCCTCCCAGATTCATATGTTAAAGTCCCAACTGCCAGTACCTCAGAATGTAACCATATTTGCAGATAAGGCTTTTAAAGAGGTGACTAAGTTAAAATGAGACCTTTGGGATGCGCTAATCCAGTATGACTGGTATCCTTATAAGAAGATGAAGAGATGTCTGGGGTGCTCATGCACAGAAGGACAACCACGGGAAGAGACAGCAGGAGGGTGGCCATCTGAAAATCAAGAAGAGAGGTCTGGAATGCTTTTTCTACACCTTTGAGCCATGGTTTCTCCCTTCTGTCATTTACACAGCACCTCTCTGATGAAATCTCCTACTCCTTAGAAAAGAGAGAACAATTTCTCACTGATTCTATCTTACATAGAAACAGAACCCCCTCTTTGCTCAACAACCTACAAAAATCACCTACTTTTTCACATATACAACTAAGTAAATATTTAATGTATGGATATGTTAGGTGTTTTGGTTGCTGTGTATTCACAATAAATGAGTCTATGTTAGTGTTATGTACAGTTAGAAGTGGTTTAGACAAATTTCTGGTGATCAATTGGGGCAATATGGTTTCCAAGAAGGGTGTGAGGAACAAGGGTAGCCACCGTTCCATGCTACTACTCAAAGCATTAGTTTTTCCTCAAAAAGAAATATTTTCATGCTGCCAGGTACTGAGAGCCTGCTAGGGAAGCAGGAAAAGTCTTGTTCTAGAATCAATAAAAATGCACTGTGGAATATTTCTAGAAGGAAACACAAGAAACTGTTAAGAGTGGATACCTTTCGGGGTGGAAACCTAAGATCTTGGAGATAAGGGAGGGAGAAAGACCTAATTTTCAGTGTATACCCTTTTATAACTTTGAAATTTTCTCCTTGTTCATATACTAGCTATACAAAAATATTAAGTTTTAAATCAATGTACTGTACAAAACTATAGTATTTGGATCTCAAGCCGAGCTTCTACCCAACTACAAATGTATGTAAAATTATCGTGTTTCTTTTATTCAAAACTGAGGTATTAAATATATTCTGGCAAATTGTTAGACTCTGAATCCCACACTGAGAAAAAAACAAAAAGAAATTAAATATATGCAATGATATGTTCCTATTGATATGATTTTCTTTAACTTATATGGAAATAAGTAAAGAAAACTGATCTAACTCTAATGTCCAAATATCTCACCAACACAACAGTTTTAAAGGTAATTGAAGGTCTGACAAAATGCAGTGACAAAATTTTAATTACATTTTAATATGATATATAATTGATTGACCAAGAGGTTTAAGCTTTCTGTGTTATAGATGACAAAAGAAGACCATTCTATCGAGGAATAAAAAGTTCTCTGCTTTGCTTTGGCCAAGTGGGTCAGTTGGTTAGAGTGTCATCCCATACATACCTAGGTGGCAGGTTTGATCCTTGATCAAGGCACTTATGGGAGGCAACCAATCAATCCAATCAATGTCTCTCTCTCTTAGATCTCTCTCTCTCTCTCTCTCTCTCTCTCTCTCTCTCTCCTTTTCCTGTCTCTTTAAAAAATCAATAAACATATCCTAGAGTGAGGATTAAAAATAGTTATTTGCCTTATTTTAATTTGGATGTAATAACGATGGAGACCGAATCTTTTGGGATAAAAGAATGCTTTATGGAGAACTCCCCATTTCCTCAAAATTTCCTTATTACCCCAGTGACTGTAGTATCACAAGCTAAAAAAACAAAACAAAACATGGAAATGTCCAAACTGAGCTTCTAGTATACAGATAGACTCCGATAGACTCCTTTTTTATCTGACCTCTAAAGCCCTTCTGACCTTGATATCTACCAGATCTAGCCATCCAAAGTAAATGATCAACATTCTAATGTACCTTCATCTGGCAACTCCAGGGAATTGATTTTCATTCCCATTGATGAACCTCGCTTTGCTGGCACCTCCCACCACATCATGCCACTAATCTCTGAATTAATTTGCACAGAAGGTAAGCTGAAAACTAATTTTCAAAAGGTGATGTGAGTATGTTAAAAAACATGTTTCTTAACCCCTTTTCTAAATGAGGAAGGAATCAGACCTGGAACTATTCAATATACCCCTGTCCTATTCTCTGTGCTTCTGTCCTGGCTTATATTGTATCCCATCAGCTATTATATTTATCTGTAGAAATTTAAATTCCGTTATCCTAAATATAAAGTCATCTCTCTACCCTCACAAAGTCTGTCCCTATTTGATAACAGCTTTATTGGCTGTGCATACACACTGATATATTCATCTTCTCTGGCTGCCATAATAAGATAGCATCAATTGGGTGGCTTAAACAACAAAAATGTATTTTCTCACAGTTCTGAAGACTGGAAGTCCCACATCAAGGTGTCAGCCAGTTTGGTTCCTGGTGAAACATCTCTTGCAGACAACTGCCTTCTTGTTGCATCCTCTCATGGAATACAGAGGGAGAGAGACAGATCTTTGGTGTCTCTTCCTCTTCTTTTAAGGACACCAGTCTTATCAGATTAAGGCTCCACTCTTATGACCTCACTTAACTTTTTTAAAATATTTAATATATTTATTTTTATTTTTTAAAATGTATTGATTATGCTATTACAGTAGTCCCATTTTTTAATCCCCTTTATTCTCCTCCTCCCTGTACCACCCCTCCCACCATCATTCCCTCACCTTAGTTCATGCCCATCGGTTGTACATATAAGTTTTTGGCTTCTCCATTTCCCATACTATTCTTAACCTCCCAGTCTACTCTGTACCTACTATTTATGCTTCTTATTCCCTGTACCTTTTCCCTCTATCCTTCCCCCGCCCCCTCTCAGCTGATAATCCTCCCTGTGATCTCCATTTCTGTGATTCTATTCCTGTCCTAGTTGTTTGCTTAGTTTGTGGTTTTGTTTTTTAGGTTCAGTTGTTGATTGTTGTGAGTTTGTTGTCAGTTTACCATTCATAGTTTTGATATTCTTCTTTTTCTTAGATAAGTCCCTTTAACATTTCATATAATAAGGGTTTGGTGATGATGAACTCCTTGAACTTGACCTTATTTGGGAAGCACTTTATCTGTCCTTCCATTCTAAATGATAGCTTTGCTGGATGGAGTAGTCTTGGAAGTAGGTCCTTGCCTTTCACAACTTTGAATACTTTTTTCCAGCCTCTTCTTGCCTGCAAGATTTCTCTTGAGAAATCAGCTGATAGTCTTATGGGAACTCCTTTGTAGGTAACTGTCTCCTTTTCTCTTGCTGCTTTTAAGATTGTCTCCTTATCTTTAATCTTAGGTAATGTAATTATGATGTGTCTTGGCGTGTTCCTCCTTGGGTCCAACTTGTTTGGGACTCTCTGAGCTTCGTGGACTTCCTGGAAGTCTATGTCCTTTGCCAGATTAGGGAAGTTCTCCTTCATTATTTTTTCAAATAAGTTTTCAAACCCTTGCTCTCCCTCTTCGCCTTCTACACCCCTATGATTCAGATGTTGGAACGTTTAAAGTTGTCCTAGGGGTTCCTAAGCCTCTCCTCATTTTTAAAAAATTCTTGTTTCTTCATTCTGTTCCAGTTGAATGTTGATTTCTTCCTTCTGCTCCAAACAATTGATTTGAGTCCTGGTTTCCTTCTCTTCACTGTTGGTTCCCTGTACATTTTTCTTTACTTCACTTTGCATAGCCTTCACTTTTTCCTCTATTTTGTGACTATACTCATCCATTTCTGTGAGCACCCTGGTTACCAGTGTGTTGAACTCTGCATCTAATATGTTGGCTATCTTCTCGTCACTTATTTCTTTTTCTGGAGTTTTGATCTGTTCTTTCATTTGGGCCATATTTCTTTGTCTCAGCACACCTATTACATTGTAAGAGACAGAGCCTTAGGTATTCACCAGGATGGGGCAACCCATTTCGCTGTATTGTGGTGCTCTATGTGGGGGTGGAGTCAGAGAGGGAACAATGTTGCTTGCTCAGCCCTTTCACCACTTTAAGTCACTTCTGTCACTACCCACAAGGGAATTGGACCCTTCTGGTGCTGATTCTTACGTGGATGGGTTTGTGTACATTCTAGGGCTCCAGGGGGTTCCTCCAGCAGACTGTCATGTGAAACTGGGAGTTTTTTGCCACCATCACAACCCCTAACAGGTTTTTACAGCCAGAGGCTTTGAGGCTTTATTTCCCCATGCTGGAAACCTGGGTTGCATGGTCTGTCTCCCTCCCCAGTTATTCCTCCTGGCTTATCCACACACCAATGTGAGACTTCCCAGTCTGCCAGCTGCCGCCTCGCCCACCTGATCTGCAAGCCTCCACCTTGCCATGAGTCCTCTCCACCTTCACTTCCCATCTCTGCCCCCTCCTACCAGTCTGGATGAATGTTTGTTCTTTAACTCCTTGGTTGTTGAACTTCCATACAGTTTTATTTTCTGGCTGTTATGGTTATTTTTTGTTTTTAAATTCGTGGTTGTCCTTTTGGTTGTGTGAGGATGGAAAGCATATCTACCTATGCCTCCATCTTGGCCAAAAACTTTTTTTAAAACCAAGTCTGAAACCTAGTTTCAGTCTCTAATCAGATTAAGGTAATCTATCTCTATCTTGAGTGCTCGTTAGAATAAAAAAATAAGTTCTCTCTGGAGGAAGATAGCAACAACAAATATCTCAAATTACCTGTTCATCTTTTTATGTGATGTCCAACATTCAATCACTAATAATGAAGCATGCAAAAAGACAACCACTGACTGAAAATCAAGGGAAAGATAGGCAATATATATAGACCCATAGAAGATCCAGATATTAGAATTCTTAGACAAAGACTTGAAAATAATAGTATTTTTTTCTTTTACCCTCAGGAGCATATTTATTGTGTTTGAGATGATATATCAGGTGCTCTCTGTGCTACAAAGGGTACAAGAAAATCCACTCATTACAAACTGACAAAGGTAAAAGGTGAAACATTTTTCACAACAGCATTAACCACATACTCAGAAATAGTTCTGGGTTGAATACAAAAGACATAATTCCTAGTCATCTACGGCTACTTTTTTTTTTAGATTTTTTATTTTTATTTTTAGAGCGAGGGGAAGGGAGGGAGACAGAGAGGGACAGAAACAGCAATGCACAGTTGCCTCTCACATGGCCCTCACTGGGGACCTGGCCTGCAACCCAGGCATGAGCCCTGACTGGGAATCGAACCGGGACCGTTTGGTTCCCAGCCCACGCTCAATCCACTGAGCTACACCAGCCAGGGCTTATAGCTACTTTTATAACTTCATACAGATAATTAATTAGGCTAAAATGCACTATACTATGTGGTAAGCTTCAGGATCAGTACTTTTAGTATATCACAAAATAAATTTTGATATCCTAAAGAAGCAAGACTTACAAGTAGGCATTTTAAGCAAGTAATCTACAGCTACAAAGTTCTACTCTTGATAACATTTACCTGTTTCAGGAGTCTCCCAGTCTCCGAAGGGTAAAAGCAGAGAGTAGATTCAGTATGACATATACACAGAAGGCCATATTGTAAAGAGTATACCGATTTGCAGCACAATGAGAAAATGCCTTCTGCTCCTTCACCCTGCATAGAAATTATGTGAATTATGTCACATATCCCTTGGTCCACAGTCTGGCGATCTTGTCATGTTCTGCCTTGTTGATCAAATACTGAGTGTCTATGCTTCCAACGAGAGGATCCACGGGGTTGCAGTCTGTTAAAAGAGAACAAATTAAGAGTAAAACCTTTGAAATAGTCAAAGCAGGACTCTAGTTGTCTTTTGGGATGTCCAGACAGATGACTTTCTGACTGTTGATGTCGCAGTGATAGATTCTGGTGTGGAAAGTAACCTATGGTGGCTTAAATGGATAATTGGATGAAAATGTTATATCCAGAAAAAATACACCACCTTCATGTACAGAACCTGGTGGACCAAGTACAGTCCATCTCCATTCATAAATGTTATTTCCTTTAGACCCAGCACTGCACTTAGGAGGAGGAACAAGAGTTATTTCAGCTAACTCCTTCTGAATTCTTTTAGCACTAGTGAATAATTTAGCAGTGGTTTTGCTATGGAGTTTGGTGTTTTTCTTTTGCTGGGTGGAAGGATTTTTCTTTTTCTTCTTCAGGCACTGGAACAGCTGGGTCTCTCTGGTCTGCAACTGAATTACCATTGCTGGTGCTGGGGCTCTTATCATTGGACCTTTACTTAAGCTGAGAGGGTTCTGGTCAAGAAGTCTGGGGATCAAAGGGGTTTGTGCAGTATCTGGCTCCAGGCCAAGGGTGGCACAGTGTCATGTAGTGCCTTCAGAAAAAAGTGGGAGTGGGAATTCAAGAGGGTAAGGGGGTGTTGGAGGAAGGACACAGGAGATGCCTGTGCACTGTGGCCTCCCAGCTATGCAGTCATAAAATATTTGTAATTAATACATACTTAAATTTAAATGATAATGGAAAATTACAATTATAGAATATTTGTTACATATTACAAGATTATATTAAGAAAAATAGGAGCCAGGTTTCTCACTGTTAATCCACTGAGAGGGCCTGGAAACAGCAATACCCTTGTCTTAGCTCAGGCTGCTATAATAAAATGCCATAGACTGGGTGGTTTTTTGTTGTTTTTTTTTAATTTTTTTTAAGATTTTATTTATTTATTTCAGAGAGAAGGGAAGGGAGGGAGACAGAGAGGGAGAGAAACAGCAATGTATGGTTGCCTCTCACATGGCCCTCACTGGGGACCCGGCCCGCAGCCCAGGCATGTGCCCTGACGGGGAATCGAACTGGGACCCTCTGGTTCCCAAGCAGCGCTCAATCCACTGAGCTACACCAGCCAGGGCTAGACTGGGTGGTTTTAACAACAGAAATTTATTTCTCACAGTTCTGAAGGCTGGAAGTCCTACATTAGGGTGCCAGCATGATCAGGTTGTGGTGAGAGGTCTCTTTCTGGTTTACAGATAGCCACCTTCTCACCGTGACCTCAAATTTTTAAGAGAACTCTAGTCTCTTCCTCTTCTTATAAGGGCTTTAATCGAATTATGGGGCCCCTTCCTCATGACCTCATCTAAACTTAATTATCTCCCAAAGGCCTCATTCCAAAACCATCACAATAGGTATTAGGGCTTCCACCTATGAATTTTGTGGGGACACAATCATTCAGTCCATAACAACTCTAATAAGAATGAGCAGCCATATCTTGGTTTATAAATACTATTCTCCAATAAAATAAACCAGGGCTCCTTGGAGAAAAGGCTAATTCTGGGATTGGGGCAGAGAAAGTATAATGGTACCTCCGTACTCATCATTAATTAGTTCCAGAATTCGTGACGAGTGCCAAAACAGACAAGTACCAAACACGTACTGAGCAAGCACAAGTGATGAAGTATTTTTCTCTTGTGGGGCAGGGTCTTGACTCATACAAGTTCTAGAAGGTGCAACAAGTTCCAAGGAAGCACCGAGTGTTGAAACATTTTTTTCTAATCAAAATGCAATGAGTACAGGGTTTGACAAGTTCTGAAGCTGATGAGTACTGAGGTATGACTGTATAAGACAAGCTGGAAATTTATTTTTGTCCCTAAAGAAATGCTAAAGAATAATGGGAAAATGTCAAAAACCAGCCTAAAAGTCCTCCCATTGGCGAAATTTTAGCATCGCAGTAAATAATAGTAATAGATTAAAATCCATTGAATAAAATAGAAAGTGATGATCCCATACTTACATGAATGAACAAATGAATGAGAAGTTAGATGAGGAACTAGGGATAGATAGATGATAGATAGATAGATAGATAGATAGATAGATAGATAGATAGATAGATAGATAGAGTGATAGGTAAATAGGAATAGATACAGTTTCAAATATATCTCTCCACAAAATATTTATTCAGATATACCTCCCCAAAAAATACTTATTAATTGCAGAGGGAAAAGAATAACCTTATAGTAATAAAGCCTGGAAGACATTAGCTTAATGCAATGAAAGAACAAACTATCACTTCTGTTGTCTTCCTGCCAAAAACTTATAAACTAAATACAATTGTGAGGAAACATAAAGTAAACCTAAGTTGTAGGATATTATACAAAATAGTTGAGCTGTAATCTTCAAGTGTCAAAATCATAGAAGTCAGGATAAGACAGAGGAACTGTTGCAGATTAGAGAACACTAAATGAACATGACAAGCAAATGCAGTATGTACTTGGTTCTGAATTAAATTATTTGGCTGTAAATGACATTATTGGCAAAACTGGCAAAATTTGAATAGGATATGAGTAATAGATAATAACATCTTTTCAGTGTTAATTTTATCACTGATAGTTATATTGTAGTTTTGTAAGAGAATGGCCTTTTGTTTTTTTTAGGAAATACACATGAAAATGTTTTGAAATGATAGGGTATCACATCAGTGACTACTCATAAAAGCTTTAGAGAAAAAATTCTTTGTACCATACTTTAAAATTTCTGTAAGTTTGAGATTCTTTCAAGATTTCTTTAAATGCCTTATGGGATTTTAAAAAACAAGGTGAATTAAAATTCATTACATTAACAGCACATGACAACAGTGCAATTTACAAGAGAATAAATTGAGTTAAAGTGTTGAAAGATCCTTACATTAAAAGGTGGTAAAAGTACTAATTGTAGGTAGGTTTTCATCAAGAAAACATGTTTTAGTTTTCAGGGGAACAACTAAAAGAATAATAAAAATGTGTTACTAGTAAGCTAAAATTCAGAAAATAGAATAATAAAAAATACATCATGTTTAGTGACTCACTTTCAAAGAACAGAGTAAGGGGATGGGAAGAAAGCAAATTTACTGTGGAGTAAGCTGGCAGACACCACTTTAATCAAGGTTTATATGACCAGTGATGTCATGTTTATAGCAGGTACCCTTGGATACGATGTGAGGAGAAAGTTGCTTCATCTCTATGGTATTGTTTCTCAAAACCCAATAGCCCAATCTAATAATAAGAAAAACAGCAAATAAACCCAAATTGAAGGACATTCTACAAAATACCTGACAAATTCTGTTCAAAACTGTTAAGGTCAAAGACTGAGAAAATGTCACAAATCAGAGGAGACTAAGGAGACAGGACAATTAAAAGCAATGTGGTATTGTAGATTGGATCCTGAAGTAGAAAAAGAACATTAATAGAAAAACTAGTGAAATCTGAATAAAATCTGAAGTTTAGTTAATAATGAGGTGGCAGCATTGGTTTCTTAATTTCAACAAATAATAACATTGAGGGAAATTGAAACTCACTATATGGGAACTCTCTGTATAACATTTACAACTTTTCTGTAACTCTAAACTTTTTCCAAAATAAAAAGTTTATTTGAAACAAACTTGGTAACATACCTACAGATACAGAGAGTAGACTGATGGTTGTCAGAGGGGTGGGGGGTTGGGGGTTAGGTGAAAAGGTTAAAAGTACAAATTGGTAGTTACAAAATAGTCATGGGAATGTAAAGTACAGCATAGGGAATATAGTCAATATTATTGTGATAAATATATATGGTGCCAGGTGGGTACTTGAAATATTGGGGGAACCACTTTGTAAAGTATGTGATTGTCTAACCACTATGTTGTGCACCCAAAACTAACACAAAATAATCGTGAATGTAAACTCTAATTGAAAAATAAAATTAAAATAAGAAAAACATGCACTGGCCAGTGTGGCTCAGTTAGTTGGGCATCGTCCTGCAAAGCAAAAGATTGCCTGTTCAATTCCGGGTCAGGGCATATGCCTGGGTTGTGGTCCAGGTCCCCAGTTGGAGTCCTTGCAAGAGGCAACAAATCGATGTTTCTCCCCATATTGATGCTTCTCTCTCTCCCTGTCTTCCCCTCTCTTTAAAAATACATACATACATACATACATACATACACAAAATTTTAAAAAGATATTTCTCATGGGGGAGGAGGGGAAGGGAAAAATGCAGACAACTGTAATTGAAGAACAATAAAATAATTTTAAAAAGGCACTTCTCACATATTTGTAGGAATATTAGTATTAGAGAAAAAAACATGATGTTTCACTTCACAGTAGAACACAAGCACATTTACATTTTCAATTGTTTTCTATTAAAGTTCACATTCAATATTATTTTATATTAGTTTCAGGTGTACGTTTGCATTTTGCTTTTGTGTTGTTTTAACTACCTGCCCCAAGTATTCTATGGAGCAGTCAGCTTGACTGTCCTTGCAGACCTTCTCCAAGCCTTACATATCATCACACATATTACCACGTTTTTTACACAGAAAGGGGAAGGATAGGATTAAGCTATCTTATATGTTTCTCTGCTAATTGTCATATCATCATAGAGACCTGCTAGGTCAGGTGTTACAGCTTCACTTGTGTTCATAATATTCCACTTTAAAAATAAAACAAACTTCATAAATCCAAAAGTAGACTACCAAAGGGTAAAATAAAATGAAGAGCAAATATCACAAATAGGAAACAGAGAGATGACAGATATAAATTTAAATGTGTTGATAATTACATTAAATGTAATTAGATTAATTTTTCAATTAAAGCAACATCCCAACTACATGAAAAAATCAACTATATGCTTCTTGCAAGTGACACATTTTAATTTTGAAACGTGCATATATTGCTTTTATTATAAGTGTGGTTGTTAGCTGAATGAAAATGAATAACAGCTAAAAAGCTTTCAAATAATAGAAGAACATTTGCGTAAGTTATGACACAGTTTTTGAGTACTCAGGCAATAAAAATGTATTATATTTTGTACCGATTGCAATTAAAAAGTGAACAATGAAATCAGGGAGTTTAAAGTTCAAAAGGGTCCTCAAACACATTCACTATCATTTAAATAAGTGGAACCTAATCAACAAAACAAACAAGCAAGCAAAATATAACCAGAGACATTGAAATTAAAAACAAACTGACAATAACCAGAGGGGAGGTGGGAGGGAATATTGGGGGGATTAGGGAGAAAGGTTATCAAGGAAAGTGTATAAAGGACACGTGGACAAAGCCAAAGGGGTGTAGGATCGAGGACGGGAGGTGGGGATGGCTGGGGTGGGAGGGAGTGGTGGGGGGGAAATGGAGACAACTGTACTTAAACAACAATAAAAATATTTAAAAAATTTAGACAAAGGAGCTGAAAATAGAAAAAAAAACTACATATACACCATCACAGACCTTTTAAAATGACTTCCAATTTTAACTCTTTTCTAAAGGCATTAATGGCATTGAAACCCTTATTGTACATTATGTATCATCTCCTCTTTGGCTATGAGATGTGTAATTTTGTTAACTAGAGACATCAATGAGTTCAGTTCCTGAGACCAGCTATTTAATAAATTATTTGGATCCTTGGGTCTCTGGAAGTTGATAATTCCTGCAAACCTGTCTACTTTAACAAAGATGGAAGAGACACATTTTATTTTCTTTTTAATTTTAATTTCAAGTTTTTATTTTAGAGAGAGGGAAAGGAGGGGAAAAGAGAGGGAGAGAAACACTGATATGAGAGAAACAACAACTGGTTGCCTTCCGTACATGCCCCAACTTGGGTCCAAACCCACAACCCAGGCATGGGCCTTTCAAAATGGTGAGTTTTTGGTTTACAGGATGATATCCAACCAACTGAACCACACTCGCCATAGTGGAAGAGGCACACTTTAAATGTAAGGATACAAAATGGTTAAAAATAAAGAAATGGCAAAATGACATATCATGCAAGCAATAACCAAAATAAATCAGTGTAACTACAGGGTCTGGCACAAATAACACCCCTTTTGTATTACAAAATCTTCTATTACAAAATCATAAGCATGTAATTCTGTAACATAACAATATCACACTCAAGCATACCATATGACATTTTAGGTGAAATGTTCAAATTAAAACTATAAATTGCCCCTGGCTGGTGTAGCTCAGTGGATTGAGCGCGGGCTGGGAACCAAGCAGTCCCGGTTCGATTCCCGGTCAGGGCACATGCCTGGGTTGCGGGCCAGGTCCCCATGAGGGCCATGTGAGAGGCAACCATACATTGCTGTTTCTCTCCCTCTCTGTCTCCCTCCCTTCCCCTCTCTCTAAAAATAAATAAAAATCTTTAAAAATAAAAAAATAAAAACTATAAATTGCCCTGGCTGGCGTAGCTCAGTGGATTGAGCATGGGCTGTGAACCAAAGGGTCATCAGTTCGATTCCCAGTCAGGGCACGTGCCTGGGTTGCAGGCCAGGTCCCCATTGGGGACCACGTGAAAGGCAACCACACATTGATGTTTCTCTCTCCCTCTTTCTCCCTCCCTTCCCCTCTCTAAAAATAAATAAATAAAATCTTTAAAAAAATTTTAAAAACCCTATAAATATTACACTCATATTATTACCCTACCAACCACACTCAAGCAGGCGTTACTTCTGCCAGACCCTATATATAAATATGAAAATGTCGCTTTCTAATTTCCTACAGTTCTCTTATACTTCTGAGTCCATTTCATTTGGTGATGGGAGAGGCAGGGAGAATGAAAAACTATCTACTCTATAGGTATGTTGTGAAATTTCATTGAGGTAAAATGTAAAAGCACCTGGAACTTAATAGATATTCAACAAACTTCAGTGCTTTGTCCCATTGTTATGTTCTTATAGATGTAGGTGCTTTGCAAGATGTAGGTTCTATTCTAGGTCCACTGCTTTCACACCTGTTCTTCTTGATGTCATCTACTCCCATGGTTTCCACTGCCTCCTACATGCAAGAACTGTATTTCCACTTTCTTCCTTACTATTAATCTTCAGAATGTCTCTTCAGCTGTCCACTAAATATGCATAAGCCTGTCCTGGCTTGTGTGGCTCAGTGGACTGAGTGCTGGCCTGTGAACCAAACAGTCGCTGGTTCAATTCCCAGATCAGGGCACATGCCTGGCTTGTGGGCCGGTTCCCCAGTAGGGGGTGCGCTAGAGGCAACCCCACGTTGATGTTTCTCTCCCTCTCTTTCTCTCTCCTTTCCTCTCTCTAAAAAATAAATAAATAAAACCTATTTAAAAAACATGCATAAATCCATCTGGATGTCCCCTAGGCCTCTCATCAGACACCAACTACTGTCATTTAAACTCCACTTGATACCCCCAAATGGGTGATCGCTTTTTTGTTGCTGTATCCCCAGTGAGTAAAATAATGCCTGACACCCAGTAGATACCTACTCAAATCATGTATTGAATGAATTAACCTGTCCTCTCCTATTTGTCTTCACTGCCATGGATGTAATCCAAGCCTTCATTATCTTTCCAATTGGAGAATCATGTTCATAGCTACTAAACTAGTTTCTCTGCCTCTAGGAACCCCAGCTCCCATTGCCTTCTTTCCAATCCATTTTATACACTGCCTGCCACTAATTAAATGATGAACATTCTAAAAAACAGATCCCAGATTTTCCCTGGTCCTTCATAACATAGCCTCAATTTACCTTTTTAGCCTATTCTACCACTTCCTCACTCTCAAAATTTACTATTTTCTCTACTTTCAACATGCATACTTCTTAAAAATTTCAAATTCCAAGTGTTCATATATATAATCAATTAATTTTTTGTATATTAACCTTGTATCCTGCAACTTTGCTATAATTTGCTCATTTTTCTAGTTTCCTAAAGCGGACCCTTAGATTATTTATTTTAGATCTTCCTTCTTTTCTAATATATGCACAGTGGAAGTTTCCACAGCATCCTATAAAAATAACTATATAAATATCTGACAGAATAGACTTTAGGGAAATGGCAAACAGAATAGACTTTAAGGGAATCTGCATTACAGACGTAAACAGGGACATTTCATAATTAGAAAAGATTTGATTCAATGGGAAATTACAACAATCTAAAATTTGCATATACCTAATAACAGAAAATATATACAGGAAAAAATGACAAAAGTAAGAGAATAAAGAAATTCACATCAAGTTGGTAGATTTATATACATCTCTCCCAATATTGGTAGAAAAGGCAGATTAAAAAAGCCATTGAGCATATGGAAGACTTGAACAACATGATCAGCAAAGCTGATCTGATGAACATAGAACACTATACGCAGCAATTGAAGATTATATGTGTGCTCTATTCAAATGCAAATGAAACATTCAACAACATTTACCACACTATGGGCTATAAAGCCAGTCTTTTGTGTGTGGGGGGCGTGCTTTTATTTATTTACTTATTACACAGAAAGGGAGGGAGAAAGAGAGAGAGAAAAACATCAATGTGGGAGAGAATTGGTTTCCTCTCACATGTTGCCAGCTGGGGAACCTGGCCTACAATCCAGGTATGTTCCCTGACAAGGAATCAAACCTGGGAACTTTTGGTTTCACAGGCTGGCACTCAATCCACTGAGCCACACCAGCCAGGGCCAGTCCTTTTTAATTATATTTTTTAAACCTCTTTTTAAGATTTTTTAACTTATTTATTTTTACAGAGAAAGGAAGGGAGTGAAAAAGAGAGGAAGAGAAACACCAATTGGTTGCCTCTTGCAGGCCTCCAACTGGGGACCTGGCCTGCAACCCAGGCATGTGCCCTGACTGGGAATCGAATCAGCAACCTTTGGTTCACAAGCTGCACTCAATCCACTGAGCAACACCAGCCAGGGCTAATTGGTAGTTTTTAATCCCTTCATCCTTTTTGCTCACCCCTGGCCCCCTCCCATCTAGAAACCATCAAAATGTTCTCTGTATCTATGATTTCTGTTCTGCTTGTTTGTTTTTTTAGATTCAGTTGTTGTTATACACTTATTGCTATTTTATTGTCATATTTTGATCTTCTTAAAGAAGACCATTTAACATTTATTTATTTTTTTCTTAAATATATTTTATTGGTTATGCTATTACAGTTGTCCCATTTCCCCCTCTTTATTCCCCTCCGCCCCACATTCCGCCCCCAATTCCCTGCCCTTTAGTTTTTTTGTTTTTGTTTTTAAGATTTTTATTTATTTATTTTCAGAGAGAGGAGAAGGGAGGGAGAAAGAGCAATGTATGGTTGCCTCCCACATGGCCCCCACCGGGGACCTGGCCCGCAACCCAGGCATGTGCCCCGACCGGGAATCGAACCGGGACCCTCTGGTTCCCAGCCCGCGCTCAATCCACTGAGCTACACCAGCTGGGCTGCCCTTTAGTTTTTGTCCATGGATCATACACCTAAGTTCTTTGGGTTCTATATTGCCTATACTATTCTTAACCTCCCCCTGTCTGTTTTCTACCCACTGTTTATGCTACTTTTTCTCTGTACTTTTTCCTCCTCTCTTCCCCTCTCACTCCCCTGTTGATATCCCTCCATACCTTATATAAATCCCTTTAACATTTCATATAATAAAGGCTGTGTGATGATGAACTCCTTGAACTTGACCTTATCTGAGAAGCGCTTGATCCGCCCTTCCATTCTAAATGAAAGTTTTGTTGGACAGAGTATTCTTGAATGTAGGTCCTTGCCTTTCATGATTTGGTATACTTCTTTCCACCCCCTTCTTGCCTGAAAGGTCTCCTTTGAGAAATCAGCTGACAGTCTTATGGGAATTCCTTAGTAGGTAACTGTCTCCTTTTCTCTTGATGCTTGTAAGATTCTCTCCTTATTTTTAATCTTGGGTAATGTAATTCTTATGTGCCTTGGTGTGTTCCTCTTTGGGTCCAACTTCTTTGGGACTCTCTGAGCTTCCTGGACTTCATGGAAGTCTATTTCCTTTGCCAGATTGGGGAAATTCTCCTTCATTATTTGTTCAAATAAATGTTCAATTTCTTGGTCTTCCTCTTCTCCTTCTGGCATCCCTATGATCTGGATGTTGGGCCATTTACAGATGTCTCGGAGGTTCCTAAGCCTCTCCTCATTTTTCTGAATTCTTGTTTCTTCCTTCTGGTCCACACTGTTGATTTGAGTCCCAGTTTCCTTCTCTTCCCTGTTGGTTCCCTGCACATTTCCCCTCATTTTCTTTAGCGTATCCTTCATTTGTTCATTTATTTGCATCCAACTTTCTTCCAATTTTGTGAGCATCCTGATTACCAGTGTTTTAAACTGTGCATCTGATAGGTTGGCTATCTCCTCGTCCCTTTGTTGTAATTTTTCTGGAGCTCTGTTCTGTTCTTTCATATGGGCCATTTTTTTTTCTTGGTGCGCCTATTACTTTAAGAGGCAGAGCCTTAGGTGTTCATTAGAGCTTCCTTTGGGGGCGGGGCCTGGGAGGGAGCAATGGTGCTTGCTCCACTTACTGCCGGCTCCCATTCACCCCTTCCCCAATAAGCTCTCCTGTGAGGCTGGGAGCCGCTCTGGCTGCTGCCTCAACCCCCTCAGGTGCTTTCAACAGGTGGCCCGAGGTTTTTTTTCTCCTGTGATGGTGGGTTGTGATGGTGGGCTACGCAGTCTGCTCCACTCCCCAGCTCCTTCTCCCACTCCCTCTGCGTGCAAAAGAGCATCGGCCTAGTCCACCAGTCTCGACCCTGCTGGTTCCCATGGGCTTCTCCGGGTGCACTGGCCATGGGCTTTGCTGAGCGCATGGCAGCATTTTGGCCAGGCGCACCCTCAGTGAGTCTCTCCAGGCAAACTGTCGTCTCCCTGCACACGCTGTCCACCTGGCTCCGCCCCGCTTACTGGTCTGGATGAACGTGTCCTCTATAACTTCTTGGCTGTCAGACTTCCACTCGGTTCAATTCTCTGTCCGTTCTGGTTGTTTGTTTTGCTTTTTACCTTGTTTTTTTTCCTCTTTGGTTGTGACCAGAGGCTCAGTGTGTCCACCTACACCTCCATCTTGGTCAGAAGTCACATTTCTTTTTTTTTTAATATATTTTATTGATTATGCTATTACAATTGTCCTATTTTTTCTCCCCTTTATCCCCCTCTACCCTTTACCCCCCTCCCACCCACATTCCCTGTCCCCCTTCATTTCTGTCCATGGGTCGTACATATAAGTTCTTTGGCTTCTCCATTTCCTATACTATTCTTAACGTCCCCCTGTCTATTTTGTACTTACCATTTATGCTTCTTATTCCCTGTACCTTTTCCTCCATTCTCCCCCCCGCTCCCTCCCCACTGGTAACCCTCCCTGTGATCTCTATTTCTCTGATTCTGTTCCTGTTCTAGTTGTTTGCTTAGTTTGTTTTTGTTTTTTATTACGTTCAGTTGTTGATAGTTGTAATTTTGTTGTCATTTTACTGTTCATAGTTTTGACCATCTTCTTTTTCTTAGATAAGTCCCTTTAACATTTCATATAATAAGGGCTTGATGATGAACTCCTTTGACTTGACCTTATCTGGGAAGCACTTTATCTGCCCTTCCTGAATGTAAACTGTAATTTAAAAATAAAAATATATATAGCCAGTTACCTAAAAAAAAAGAAAGAAAAAATGGTGACGAGGCAGTGTTATGAGATATACACAGTGCTGGAGGAGGGGACTTCAACCAAGAATTCTAGATTTCAGTTCACTATGGTAACAGTTCATGACAATACTTTCTCTCAACAGCTTGGGGTGCCCCTTCAGGTCTTCTGCTCTAAGAGGTGCTGAGGGGAAGTGCATGAGGAGGTCTCTGAACTGACAGTATGGGGGATGAAAGAGGTGACAACTTTGAAGGTATGGGCATTGAACAACTGAAACTGGAGTTATTGGAAGAAGTCTATATGAAAGACTTAATGTAACTCTCAATAATTGAACTACAACACAAAATAATGGACCTGAAAGCCAAACTCACTATTGCTAATATTGGCAATGAATGGAAAACCTATTATTGAGGTACAACTTTAGATGAATAATCAACCAAAAAAGCAAATAGTTATTCTCAAAGAGAAATAGGAAAAATTCCATGTAGATCCTTCAGATAGACTATCTTCTATTTGTGTCTATGAGCAAATGCCAGCAAAATCTTTTGTAATCTTGCATTACTTGAAAAGCTAGAAGGAGAAAAAAGACATCTTGAACATCAATTAAAATACTATTTTCTTAAACTGGAAGAAGAATCAAAAGCTTATCAAAAGGTCAAGGATGAACGCCAAATATACCTGGCTAAATTATCTCAGGTCTCTTGCTTAAATCAAATTTCTAGAAGCAACAGATGAATGAACTCCACAGAATGAAAGAGAATCCAGTGAAAATGGGAAGATACAATACAGCTACTCAGAAAATAATAAATGCTAAGAGAGGATCAACCAACAAGAGTACAAGATCAGGCCGTGTTCCAAAATTCAACTGTGATTCAAGAATTGGGTAGATTTCTACACAACACTGAAGAGAGAAATCAAGGAAGACACAAACAAATCGAAACATATACCATGCTCATGGATTGGAAGAATCAACATCATCAAAATGTCCATACTCCCCAAAGCAATTTATAGATTCAATGCAAACCCTATCAAAGTACCAATGGCATATTTCACGGAGATAGAACAAACACTTCAAAAATTTATATGGAACCATAAATGGCCCCGAATATCAGCTGCAATTTTGAGAAAGAAGAGCAAAGCAGGAGGGATCACAATTCCTGATATCAAGCTATATTACAAGGCCACTG
>PVJI01023518.1:0-23552 GCA_004026765.1 Micronycteris hirsuta
GCCACAGAGACAGAAATGCAATGATCGAAGAGAGATAGTAGGTACAGTATGTTTCCAGAACCTCCAGCAGTGGTGTGGGGAAGGGCGGGGAAAAAAGGATCCTGAAAAGTATTAGGAGGTAGGATTTAAAGCCTTGCTGGGCAGTTGGCTTTGAGCAGGCCAGGCACGTGGCTAGTGCCGTTCTTTAGAAAATAACTGACTTTCAGCGTCTGCCACAGCTAAGGGTGAGATGGTGTCCAAGGATTCAAAGGAATCTGTCAAAGCCAAAGCGAAGTTGGCATTTGTTCAGCATTTATCATTTATTATTTTAACCTTATTTATCCCCAAACATTTTTGGATTGAATATGATACTACTTTGCTTTTGTGCCCAGTGATGTTGGTGTAAAATTAAGCAAAATGCCTCCTTCTTTTAATTAAAGAAATCAATAACTTGAAAGAACTGTGTGAAGCTTTTACTTCTCAGATTATTAAACAAAAAAAACTTGCTTTGGATCATTATCATAATACATGGTATCCAAGTTCAGAGTGTAGCACCTGACCACACAGACCTGGATTCAAATCCTTATTCACTTAGCAAGGTTTGACCTTGATAAACAGACTCAAAAAATCTCAAGTTTTTATTTCTTGATGGGATAAAACTAAGCTTCACTTAAAAGGTCATTTTGAAAAATTATGGTATAAAACATGGAAAGTTGTTGGCAACTGTATTTGTCACAGAACAAAGAATGTTAGTTATTACTTTAGTGCTGTGGAAAAAACTTGGTAGCAAAGGGTCAAGGGGGGTCAAATATGTGGTGACAGAAGAAGACTTGACTTTGGGTGGTGAGTACACAATGCAACATGCAGATGGCATATTATAGAATTGTATGCTTGAAGCTTATAATTTTATCAGACAATGTCACCCCAATACAGTTTATAAAATAATTTTAAAAACCTTGGATTTCAAAATCAATTCATTATCATAGTTCTTTAAGTTGACTGGTTGTTGTCCATTGATTTAAATCTTCTGAGATTCAGTTTCTCATTTCTCAAAGGCATTATTATTTCCAAATTATTACTGGCTCCTGGTGGAGATTAAGCTAATTTACATAGATAAATTGCTTGCTATCCTGAAGTACACCTAATAGGTTCTTTATAATATTATATAATGGCTCATTCATTCATTTAACAAATATTTATTTAGCGCCTACTATCTATGAGGTAAGGGGGACAAAAACATACTGTTTCAATTCATACCACAATGGGATTCAAACATGCATTAGTGTAATTACTTGATTTATATTATTTACAAACAGATCATTTCTTTGAAAGAAAGAAGCCTCGCTTAGGATGGGAGGACCAGGCCAGAACTCCCTTAGGAATGTACATCTCCTTCTCTCTTTGAACCAGATTTCTCATCTGGAAATCAAAGATATTTTAAAATGTCAGTGGCAGACTTGGGAAATACAACTCAAGTTTCCTGATTCCAAGCCTTCAGCCCTTTTATAATCCAGCAAGGTAGTTCCTAGGCTTCTGTTCTTCTCCGTGCAATGAGGAAGGTGGGGGCGGGGGTGGGGAGGGAATGCGATCTCTATAGCAACCTAGAGTCAATGAATCTTTGAACCTATCACTGTTACAAAGCGAAATTTGTAGGGAAACCCCACGAGGGGAGTTTACTTATTTTATCCCAATGCATCTTTGGTCTCAACACATATGCTGCCATATGGGACATATTTAGAACATTCATTAGGAGAAGAATAATTAGTCTCCCATCATAGAGGAAAGAGAATAGACCCAGAGGAAAAATACTTTAAAACTGAAGTAAAAGACTTTTAAAATAAATCTGCCAAAGACAAATTGAGGGGAAATAAACTGGAGCTCATTTGAAGAAAATCAAATAAAATGAACAATTAATTCACCTGTAAAGCTGCACAGACGCTGGTGTATTCGGGGAAGAGACTGCATTTAATCTCTGAAGGGCGGGGAGGGAGAACACCATCCTGCATATTAAGGGAAGTACCCAAGCAGGATTTCTTCTTTATCACAGCAGGGAAAAGTATTACAGATTTCAAAAACTTACACCCCTGCAAATGGTGATTCATTCTCAATTCTGATGACTTCAGTTTTGTCCTTAAGCACTGGATGCACATAAAAAAAAGCTTCAGGGGCCCTGAATATTTGGCCAGAGTTTTAGGGGACTCAATGAGAGAAAACTGAGGAATAGGAATGCAGGAGAAAAGGCATCGGGAGGAGAAAAGGGAGAGGTATTGAGGTATCAGACCACGAGGGGATAGATTCCCCTTCCTTCATTCAGCAAGTTCCAGAAGCTCTAGCTTCTCAAGAGATCCAGCTTCTGCACACTTGTCAACACTACAAAACCTCCCACACAAGCCACCTTCGTCTCTGGTGTAGACAACTGACACAGCCTCTTGTTTGTTTGCACACCTCACACCCAACAAAGTGCATGTTCCACACTGAAACTTAACACATAAGTAAAGGGGGAGGGGGGTCTGGGTGAGAGAAGGTGAAGGGATTAGCAGAAGCCATAGGCACAGACAACTATGTGGTGATGGTCAGAGGGAAGGGAAGGGGGGAGGGTGAGCAGGAAGGGGGATGGGGACATCTGTCATAGTGTAAACAATAAAAATAAAGTAAAAAAAATATTAGATTCCTTATTTAAAACTCTTCAGTATCCCATAGCACTTAGGAAAAGATAATCCAAAATCTTTTCCATGGTATAAGATCAATAAGAGCCTGTCACTTCCCCGATCTCTCTCCTCTCTCTGGTCACCTTGACCCACATCCCTTAGTTTCCACGTGTTCATCTGTTCCTATCAATACCTTGGGGGGTTGTGTTGTGTTTTCCCTTTCCTGGAATACATCTTTGCTCAGATCTCTAGTCAAACATCATCTTTTAAGTCAATCCTATCAAAATACTCACATCACCCGCCTCCTCTTTCTCTTCCATTCCTCTGTTTCGTTTCTGTCCACAGCATGTATCGCAACATGGAATTATTCTCACATCTTTCTCTCTGCCCCACTATGGTAGAAACCCCACGAAGGCTAGGGCTGGTCTTCCTGATTCACAGCAAAACCCCCAGTACCTAGAACATTGCACAAGACAGCTTAGGAAAAAGATATATTTGAATAATTATGAAATTATTTCCATCATCCACTTGACAAGTACTAAGAGAGAATTCAGTGCACACCACAGCCTATATAGCAGGTTCTGGGCTACATTGATAGGAGCAGAGGGGTGGGCCCTCACGGGGCTTTCAGTCTAGTTTGTGAGACAGACCACATTCATATTATTATACCAATTTTCAAAAATTATAGCAGTGGTGAGGACAGAAAAGGAAAAGGGCTAAGAGCTAGGTTGGAAAGAAGTCTTTCTTCAGGGAAAGATGCTTGAGAGAAACCTACTGAATAAATAAGAATTAGCTGATAAAGTTAATTAGAAGGGAGGCAAAGCATCACAGACAGAAAAAAATAAAATAAAAATAAAAATAAGCTGTGTGACAGAGAGAAGAGGGAATGCATCAGGATCTGAAAGGAGGCAAGAGTAGACAGAACACAGAACCAGGAGGAAGGGTGTGGTGCCAGAAGAAAGGTCTAGTGAACCAAATCAGTGTAACAAAGAGCCAGAAGCTTAGTGGCTAAAAACAACAATAGCATTTATTTTGATAATGAATCTACTATTTGGTCAGGACTCACAAAGCACGTCTTGTCTCTGCTCCCTGTGGCTGGAGGGTGGGAGGGGGCGTGGCTATGCTCAGAGGTGTGATTCAACAGCTGGAGGCTGGAAGCGTCACACACACTCCCGGCAGACTCTGCTGGCTGTCAGTGAGAGCTGAGCTGGGCTGTCAGCTGGAACACAGGCCTGTGGCTTCTCCACAGGGCTGCTTAGCTTCCTCCTAGCCTGATGACTGCGTTTCTCAAGAGTAAGTGCTTAACACTGAGCATTTGAATGATCCAGCAGTGCTTGGACGTTATTGATTGATCAATCGGGTCTCAAAAGCAGCCCAGTTTCAAGGAAAGGATGCATGTGTTGCATGACTCAAGAGTGTAAATATCACATTAAGAGAACGTCCTGTAGGATGAGGCATGCTGTGGCTATCATCTTCAGAAAAATAGAATCCGCCACAGTGAAGCTGCATAAGAGATAGAGCCGAGCTGAACAGAACCTGGAAGTCAACTTTAACTTTTGTCTTTATCCATAAAGGAGTGGGGTGTCAGGTAGGCACTTAAAATGACTATTTTGGGTGCTGGGTGGAAATAGAAAGAAGTGAGCAGTTTCATGAGATATTTATTTAAAAGATAAAAATCACCCAGGCTTGGTGTCAGATTGACTATGAGGACGGAGGAGAGAAAGGAATGTAAGTAAATTACTTATTTATCTCCTCATCACAAAATCTAGGCATACTTAGCCTGTATGTTATAAACAGACCTTGACTTTCTCATTCATAGTAGTGTAAAGACAGACATCCCTTCATTCATTCATCTGCCCAATCATTCATTCAACACTTTTTTTTTTTAAAGATTTTATTTTTATTTATTTTTAGAGAGAGGGGAAGGGAGGGAGACAGAGAGGGAGAGAAACAGCAATGTATGGTTGCCTCTCACATGGCCCTCACTGGGGACCTGGCCTGCAACCCAGGCATGTGCCCCGACTGGGAATCGAACCGGGACCGCTTGGTTCCCAGCCCGCGCTCAATCCACTGAGCTACACCAGCCAGGGCATCATTCAACACTTTTTAAAAGAGTACCGAGGCACAAGCAATGTATGTACCAGGAAGTGGGGATGATCATTTCAGGGCAAGTGACCTACAAAAATGTACAGTCCAGTGGCTGGGGAACATTCTTCTGTGCCCCTTGGGACATCCAGTGCAGACTCTACCAAAGCACATAAGCTGTGATTACCACAAAAGGGACACACGTGTCCCCGAGGCTGTGGCTGGGGAAAGCGGCGCAGATGTGAACAGGTCTGCTAGTTTCCGGCGGTAATCTGAAAAGTCTCACACACCAGGAGGATAACAGAGTCACACATCGGAAGTGTCTGTCTCAGGGCTCACCACTCAGTTTTATTTGATCTTTCTAATTCCCCATCAAGGCAAAGGAGGCAAAAGCTAGAAGATCACTGGCAATGCTTTACTTTCTTTAAGGAAGAAAAGCATTTGATTTGTCAACTTTCATGTCAGGGCCACAGTCTAAGACCTGGGCTGTTTTCTTACTAATATCGACTTTAAAGCCTCTCCACTTGGGGTGGGGATGCTGCTCCCCAGGGCTCTGCAAAGCCTTCTCATCGGGCACTTCCGCCAGCATCACTGAGCACGACGGACGAAAGTGCTCAGACAGGGAATCATGGGCCACCACTCTCCCCTCCTAGTGTGGTCAACGGCCAAATCTGACTCTTGGTAAAGATTTTTTTTTCCCACAACAGTGTCCTGATAGGCTCATACGTACAGATCTACATAAAAATGTCCATCATACCACCGACAAACACAGCAATATACCAAGTCATGTGTAGTAACACAACTGATATTTTGAAGTTTACCAAATGGGTTAGAACTCTGTCTGCTTTAAACATAGGAATATTTCTGAGCTTCAAACTAATGATGCATAAAAATGAGGCTAGGAATTATGACGACATTTTTGTAAGGATTAGAGTTAATACAGGTAAATGAATTAACAGTGCCATTCTAGGCTAAGGTTTTTTCATTGATAATTAATATTTATAATCTTATAACAGTAACAGGAATTTCAATGACCTTGAACAGGTAAGATCATGAAGGTGTGTTCATGTATAGTTTCCTCTCCAGAGAGCTAGATTGATAGACACATGGAATACAGTGCAAGAAGTTAGATTAAGAAAGTGGACATGAACCTAGTAGTTGAAAAATAAATTTTTTAGAAAAGGACATTGTACATTAATAACAGGCAAAATATCCTGAAAAAATTCCACGTCTATTGGTGAATCTGCAGAGTGCAGGGCATAAACCCCAATTGTTCATTTCTCTTATCGTTTCTCTTCGATCGCTCTTTCCAGCCAAAACTAGTTTTCTGTAAGTAGTAAGTAGCCAGTTACAAGGGATAAATACCACACTAGTTGAGTTTGTTAGGACTAGAGATAGATAAAAGACAAGTTCAACAATGAAACAGCTAAATTCTTACTGTACAAGAAATGTTCAAATAGTTTGAATCTCTTGCATCAAGAAATATGAGTGTCTTTTCAAAATGAAAGAAGCTGTTCATTGACACCATAGTCAAAACAATAAGGTTTTATGCTGGAGTGTCTTTACTGATAGAGACAGGAAAAGTTGCTCCACGCAGCTGCAGTTAGAACCGCTGGAGAGGTCTAGGACTCCTTTAAACACACAGGAGAAGTTGGTATTCCACAGTTGTGTTTCTGGGATGACAGCTACTTAAAATAAGGTGACTCGCTCTTAGACTATACCGCATAATTACCTGGATCCCCCTACTATAGTAAGGTGTTAATTATACAAGCTAATTAGCGACCTGTTTGAGGAAGATCTAATCATTTGGGTTTTCATTTATAGCCATTTCTGTTCTCCATAGGCCCTGAGGCAAGAACCTTCTAGCAACTGTGATTATTACCATTATATTATTTTTATTGCTTTTCCCATTCAAAGGAAGATCACAGAAAGTCAACAATGTAGTGCGTTGGCTGTAGCAAATGGAAAATGCAAGATAATATTATGTCCTTATGAGTTAGAAACTACTGCAGAATATAACGGCCGGTCCTAAAAGTTTAGTGTGGCATCTAAATAGCAATCCCTGTTCTGTACATCTCAACTTTACTGTTTCCTGGGAAAACGTAGAACATATTAAGTTGATAATACAGTCAAAAGTCAAGGCAGAGAGTATAAAATTCTTTCAAACTAGATCCTTGTAAACTTTGTCTAACTTCTCTACAGTTCACCTTGGAATCTTAGTGAATGGAACACTTACTATTTTCCTGGCTTGCCCCTGGAGGAAAATACTCTAGTTTGTAGAAAAATAGGATACCTCGGTCCTCTCTCACTCACCTTTTATCCCCTGAATCAGAAACCCCAATTTTTTAATAGTCAGATATTTTCTGGCTCCTTTTGATGAAGTTATTAGTTTTGATATGACAATAGTATTTCTCCCAGGACTGACTCTGTCATTACCTCTTTTTTCCTATATCAAAATATGAACTGCTGATTGCCAAAAATAATAGGGCATGATGTACGAGGTGATGGGCGATGGTTCATCATACTGGGAAGTAGAAAAACCATCAGATAAATTGTAGACATGGCTACCTCTACGAAAAATTAAGACAGGCTTTTTACTTTTAAAATATTCTAGGTTGAACATTTTAGAGAACCAAGAAATAAGTTCAGGAAAATATGCTTCCATGTGTAAAACTATCACAATTAATTAACTGATAAACAGAAAACAACCAAAGACCTTTATTCATAATCCAACAACCTCTCTAGAGATCTGAAAGGAAGGGAGAATTTTAAAAATAAGTTGACAATAACCAGTGTCTTAATGTGGTTCACTCCAAAATCAGAACTTGAAAAGGGGAAATTTAGTATTCATTTGGGAAAAAATACCACAGCTCAAGAACAAGGAGCTACTGAAACGGGAACAGGAAAGGAAAAAGGCAAGTGTGTTTTGTTAAGTTGGTTGGCACGTGAGCAACTGGAGCTGGATGTTACTAGGGGCTTTTGAAGAACATGAAGTAGCTCTCTCACAACTAACAACTGGAGGGGGAAGCCTTACCTTTCGGCTCTTCTTTCCATCTTGGGGGATGGTATCGGAGAGAGTGTCAGCCACCTCACAGTTCTGAGCTGTGACATGGCACAGGCATTTAGGAAGCCTGAAAACAGGGAGCAAGACTCAGGGGTGCGGTAAAAGCCGTCAGAGCAAAGGGAGGGAGGGCCACATAGAGCTTGATCTCCCGTGGGAATCAGAGGTGAGAGGAAGAAAGAGGCAGCCACCATCATCAGGACCAAGGTTGATCTGCACACCTGTAGACACCATTGAGTCGGATCAATCACTCCTCAATCCCTGCAGAGCAAGGGGATAGGAAAAAGAATGAGCCCTCTGAACTTGATAAACAGGATAGCATATCATCATACAGATTCACATAACCATATCATTCAACCAAGACTATCATTAACACTAGAAGAAAATGTAGGGATATGTTTGGCATTTCCCTGAGAATCCCAAAATGCCTCAGTCTCTACGAAATGTATTTTCTCTCTTCAGCACTTTGTGGTGGTGGAGGAAAAATGGTAAGGGAACTGAAAATGCAACAGAAGAATTTATATATGCAAACAGACAGTAAAAGGAGTTGACATGGCATCAAATTGGAGTGAGAGCATAGAAGATAAATGGAGCAGCTCTCCCAAGAAATAAGCAAAAATGTGAAAGGAACGTAAAGAAAGGAAGGTGGTGAGGGGAGAGCTGTATCCTACACGGTCCTCACTGCTCTATAGCAACTCTGGACCATGTAGCCCAGGTTCAAGTACAGCCACAGGAAGGAAGCGTCCTGCATCTCTGAGTCACTATTTGGAAGAGAAATACCCAGAGGAATTGTCTGAATCACGCTGTACCAACAACAACAAGATTCATTTATATCTTAAGCCACTGAGGTTTCCTCTGTCTCTCCTTCTCTCTTTCCTTCCATGCATTCTTCCTAGTTTCCTTTCTATGTATTGATCACTGCGGAATAGCCTGCCCTATCCTGAGTAATCCAGAAATAGAAAACTAGTAGTGGTTCTACACCAATTCCTTTGTTAGCTCAATTTTCACACTTTAAGGTTATATTTGTTACAGAACACTTACTGTAGTGAAAAAATGTGATTATGTATGTATATATCAGGATTTTGCACCTGATTTCTGAATATCTATTAATCTTGACAGTAGATAGAAACAGTTGCTCAATCACCAATTCCAACTGTAATAAGCACGTTCAGATTATATACTTTCCCAATCCCTACATATACTATTTAAATGAAGGTCTTACAAATGTTAAAATGACTGGAAAGTAATTCTGAGATACTATTTATTTCAGAATAGATGAAAATCAAAGCTAAACAGCAGGAGATAGAAGGGAACCCTTCATTTCATATCAATAAAAGACATCATAATGGAGGTAAAAAGCCATACATCATTATGTAGCAAAATAGTGACTCAACATAAATGAAGTACAAGCTCTTTGAAAATGGAATGTGCCTTCAAAACAACTTTCTTGGCTTTGGACAGATCAAGTAACTCAAAAAGAAGCTGTAGAGGTTTTGAGTAATTTCATTAAAAGGGCTGCAGTACATGAATAAAATGTAATCAAACATTAATGAACATGAAAGTACATAACTAGTACGAAGGGCCGGTCCCTTAAAAACATGTAATTATTGCTGTCAGCTGCATTTTCAATGCTGCATCTCCTGCAGTTGAGCAGTGTTTAAACACAAGAGTGAACAGGACAAGAACACTTTGTGAGGGACTTCAACTAATTGTTATTTTAGCCTTTTAAAGGTTTCCTATTGTCACTGGACAAATTCCAAATCCTTCGTAGGATTTTAAAGTCCCTGCAGGCCACTTGGTATGAAGAGCAGTTTTCCAACTCCCTGGCCACGGCGTAAGGCTTTCCATCAGGACAAGTGGCACGCATTAGGCTAAGCTGGAAGAGATGTGAAAAATAAGGTTCGGTTGTACACGATTCAGGAAGAGTAGACAGATGTGGCATCTTAAGACACTAGAAGTAAATGAGAATGCCAGGGTCACAGGAACTCAGTTTTGTGTCTGCTGTTAGCATGTGCCTTAGCAACACCTGTCTGTGTTACAGAATTTTCGCATTGGGTCCCTTCTCCTTTGGAAAGTCAGGCCATTGCCATCTGTACCTGACTGAACAGGAAATGAACTTCAGAAATTGTCCTCAAACACAACAAGGGAACAAAGTGAAGCGGAGCCTGGCCAACCAACTATTTTCAGGAGACTTGAGACTGATAGGCACACCCAGAAGAGACACAAAGGAGCAGCTGATTTGTTTGTGAGGCCAGAATTGTGATCAGTATTCCAGTGAGCAAATTGGAGTGCTGAGATCTTTCTTATCTCCACCTCAGCAGCGATGGTGAACTGAGCTCCACGGGAAAAACGGAGAAAAGTGACAGGAGTCAGAGTCCCTGAGATGGAAGGAGCAGCACAAAGTGCAATTGGGGTCACTGTAGGTTGGAGAAAAACTCTCAAAAATAGCAGTTGTTCATTGCAAGCGATGCCATGAGAAGCCAGTATCCACTAGCCCCCGGGTAATCCCAGATCCGAGATGAAAGGGCTGGACTCTGAGGGTAGGAGGTTGCCACAGGGATCTCCCGTACAAACACGTCTGGCTGAAACGGCCCCTACTTCTAGTTCTGAACCTGGTCAACAGATAGATACTGTGCTACCTGGAAAGCCGGCTACCTGATATCATGGGGCAATTCTATTTTTTTTTCCAAAAAACTAGCAAATATCATCAGTATGGGTGAAAAGGCAATTATTTTAGGCGGTTGTGTAGTGCCCACTGCTATAGCTGATACCTACCTAAGACATCTGCCAAATAAATAGGAACATTGTTCGTTGAAGAGTTGTATCATTAGTCTTGTATATTTACACTTAAACATTGAGAAACTTTCTAAGATTCAAGTAGATTCAAAAGGGACCTTAGCGATGACCAATCTGAGCCAATAATGTGTGAATCTCCCTCAAAAACAGGCATGTACTACTCTTCATTTCTACCCTTGCTCAAGACACTCACATCTTCTTTCACTTCTACCACAAACAATTCTCCACAGGATAACCACGGTATTTTGAAAATACAGCTCATGCCACTTTTCCTTTTAAAACCTTCCAAGTTTTGCCCTGGCTGGTGTGGCTCATTTGGTTGGAGCACTGACCCATAACTGAAAGTTTGTGGGTTTCATCCTCTGGGTACCTATGATCGTCGGTAGAGGCACATACAGGAGGCATCTAATCAATGCTTCTCTCTCACATAGATGTTTCTCTTTCTTCCTTCCTTTCTCCCTTCCACTCTCTCTAAAAGCAATGGAAAAAATGTTCTTGGATGAAGATAAAAAATAAATAAAATAAAATAATAACATTTAAAGTTTCCTGTTATCATTTGGTTGAAATGAAACTCTGCTTCTGGCCTGTGAAGATAAGATCTTGCATCTCCTGGATGAGGTCTCCAGACTCACCAGTGCCAACCCCATTGGCTGAGCACACGGCAGGCACATGGGCTTCCTTCGGTTTCATGAGCCTCAAGCCCTCTTGCAAGGTCTGCATTTCTACTTGCTATTACCTTTTCTTTTTAAAAAGACTTTATTTATTTTATTTTTAGAGAGAGGGGAATGGAAGGAGAAAGAGAGAGAGAGAAACATTGATGTGTGTTTGCCTCTCATGTGCCGCCTACTGGGGACTTGGCCTGCAACCCAGGCATATGCCGTAGACTGGGAATCGAACCAGCGACCCTTTGGTTCACAGGCCCGCGCTCAATCCACTGAGCTACGCCAGCTGGGGTGTAACCTTTTCTTAGAAAGCTCTTTTGCTGGCTGTTGAAACTACTGGCTCCTTCTCACCCTTGGCACATCAGTTTAAAAATCACATTTGAGGTTGTCCTCTCCTACTTTGTATGTAGTCTTGATCGCATTGTTGTGTTTACAGAATGCAATAAATATTTTATATGCATTAGAAAGACTACATCCCTTAGTTGTGCTTACTTATTGACCCTGTCCCCTATTAGAATTTAAGCCCCATGAGGTAAGCAACTATGTCTCACTTGTTAACTACTGAATCTCAATGTTTATAGTAGCACCTGGTATAAGGTTCCCACTCTACTTATTGAATGAATAAATGGATGCACAAATTAATCAAAAGTGATCAGTTGCTGATCCTTGCCTTTGGAACTAATATCATCAGGCATATGGCATCTTTTGACAATATAAAACCTAAAATCTGTCGGGTTGGTAGCTAAAAGGCCATATCTGTGGGAAGAACAGCTCAAGCACTTGTTCCAAAGCCTGTTGCCCTTAATATCGCCTTCCCTTCAAGCAGGCTCTCATCCGATGTTCTGCTTCTTGAACCACCACTGTCTCCTGGTGTATTCTGTGCACTTTTTAAAGATATGCAGAAAGAGTAGGCAAAATCCCCATGGAATATTTTTTCTTTAATGCCTTTGATAGATCTGCTGAGATAAACTGGAACTTGGTTTCAGTCCATGAATAAGGTTAATGAAAGAGATACATACAGAGTGAAGATGATATAAAACTGTGTCTAAATTAGACATGGTGCTTCTGTGAACACTAACTTTGGTAGTTCATTGACCTTATTCTCCAACAAAAGGAGGGAGGGAGAGGGGGAGAGAGAAAAACAGAGAGAGAGAGAGATTGGGAAAAGGAACATGATGCTACCAAGATGAATTTCCCTCCTTTAATGGTTAGTTTTTCCTTCTTTCATTAAGGTCTAAGAGATCCATCTCTTAGCTGAATACCCAACAAAAAGACAACTACATGCTGGTTTATTCCCTGTGTATGAAAATAATCATAACCTACTAGAATTTTTTAAAGCAACGACTGCATGCAGTAATTGAAACAGGCATGGAATTGTCCCAAATAAAACATGTGTATCATTTCCAATTGGTAGTAAATGCTCAACTCATATTGCTGACAGACTAGAGACTTTTCTAAGTGCCAAGTATGATGGAAACGTGTCTAAACTAAACAAACAACACCTTTATGGAATTTCAAGTCTAAGACAATGGCAGATGCTTAACCAAGAAAAATCACCACTTTGACACTAAGTTAGGTTCACTCCAAACCATATGAGTGGGCTACAATTATTTTTTCGTGGTGCTTGGTGGCTGGTCCTGCAGAGACAGAAGTGAGTGAGGCATAGACCCAGAGACTGGATGCAAATCGGAATACTTCACCCACTGCGTAAACACTCTGAGTGCGTAAACAGCAAAATGGTTCAGAAGATCAAACTGTTGCTGTCTTTGATTATGAGGAAGGTTCCAAAGAAGAGGGCACATGGGAGACCAGTTTTTAAGACAACAAAAGAAGTTTCCAAGTTGGGCAAAGATGGCGCTGACCGAGGGGCTCGGGGTGTCAAGCGGTCTGTGGGTACCCGGAAAATGTAATTGCCGTCGTGATTCTCATGACTTCTGGCCCTAATCCGAGTCACTGTCACTGATATTTCAGTAAACTCATGTTCCAATTTCTCAATACATAGAAATAAATGTTAGTTCCCCTTGAAAAGATCCTTGTACTAACTTCTGAAGCATTTTGAACATGTTTGTAAAGCAATGCAGTGGCAAAGTTATTTTCTAGCTTCGGCATGCTGAAATCAGTCGTCTCAAATCTCTTAATAGTATATTTCCTTTTTCTTATTTAATAGTTATTTTTTCCCTCTAGTACACTAGGGAGCTACTTGTGTAATGCATCCTGTTTTCTCAATGAGAGGAACAGGCCATTGAAACTGAGACATGCCTCAGATGTCCTTGTACCCCAGTGCTTGTTATAGGGACTATCTCATTTAAGCACACAAAAATAAATAAGCAAACAAACAAACAAAAAAAAAACTCTAACTTTGGAATTGAAAGAGTTCTTAGGAGGGCTTGTATATTAATCTGCAGTCTTTGGGGAACAAGGGCCAGAAATTGAGCTCTTATAGCTGAAGTATAGCTCATGAACTGATTGAGTCATGAAATTTCCAAGTCAGAAACAAAGCTGGCTTAGGTATGGCTGGCGCCAGAGGCTCTGACCAAAGTTTCATCAAGGGCTCCACAGTTCTCTCTCCACCTGTCACCTTTGCCTTCCTCTCTCTGTTGGCTTCTCTCTGGAGAGAAACATTCTCCTGGAAGGGGGAAAGGTGGCTGCTGACAATTCTAAGCCAAGTATCTTAAGATCTTTCAACTCAGCATAGAACTTACATCTATCAAATATCAAGTGGTCTCTCATCCATGCTTCTTGGGTCACATGTCTTGTTTGTACCAATCGCTGAGCTAGAAAGATGAGGTAGTCAGTTGGACAGCAGTGAGGCAGGGCACTGAACCAATGATTTCACCCGCAGAACCATACAGTTGCGGAAAAACCGATTCTCCAAAGAGGAGACACTGACAGGCAGGTCACGTGCTTCCATCTCACCCAACCCACCTTGTTTCCTGATCAGTGAGTATCTGATTAGCAATGCCCAAGTCTCTGTTTTAAAGCATTCAAGGCCCACGAAGACACTACATGGACACTGTCCCGAGACATTTTGTTGTGGGGGTTGTTGCTTGACTGATGCTTCTCTATGGGACACTTTCCTGGGACATTTACTTGTTAGCAGCTTAACAAACTGAAGGCTTTAAGACGAGTTCACCTTATCTCCTTCAGTTTTCAAATGCAACGAAGCCACGGCTTTTGTCAACCATCACTTTTCACACCTTAAGTCTTTAACCCTACCAGCTGCTAATTAATTTCTCAGCTCCAGCCCAGCTATCTCTGCTTCCGATGAGAGAATCTGGGTAGCTCGAACGTGAAGTCGACAGGAGGCGAGGCAATAGTAATCATTATTTCACAGGTGTTTGTATTTTTCTACTTTCGTGAGCCTTGTGAATGTATTTACATGACAATCTGAAAATTATGTTTGTGCCGCAATGGCTCTTAGACTGCGAAATACAGGAGGGGTCCGGGGACTTGCGGAGCTGGTGATGGGAAAGGCCAACGGAGCTGACACTCTGACAGGGCCTCCTTCTCGGGAGAGACGAACAGTGCGCAGGAATTGAAAGGAAGCTGTCAGTAGGAACTGGGCAAGGCGGGGGAGGGGGAAGGAAACCTGCAGAGTACACAAAAAGAGACCGAAAAAATAAGGTGTTCATTAACCAAAAGGTGACATCCAAACACTTGCAAACACAAGTAGACAGAACTATATCAAGGCGTGGGGAGATTAAATAAGCAGGCGAACTTGGAGATCACAGTCTAATATTGCCAAAAATAAGACAATCTTATCAGCAGTGAGAACTGTCAGGGAAAAAATCGTTAGCCAAGGCTAGGCTCCAAAGCCATCAGAGCTGGAAACATGCATTGGTCATTACAGACTTTTCTTCAAACTTTCATGAAACATAAGCCCTTCCCCGGGTCTTGTCTTCTGTATTCAGATCGTGCCTAGCACAAGTATCTGCCTTAAAGAAACTTTGAGCCCCTGGGTCTTAGCCTACTCCTCATTTGCTGAAGTTTCTTTTCTGCATGACATCATTTGTTGAGAGACATCTCAGTGTGGTGCTCAGCAGGGATCTTCTCGTGAGATCCTCAGGATGCAGGGAAGGTTGACGTGCTTATCTCCCTTCTCGGGAGAGAACCAGGGGCTCTTGGAGGTGAATCAGCACGTACTGTGTTTATGAAGGGAAAGCAACCAAAGAGAAGGGAAGCTTTCTTTTATTCTGATGATTAAAATGCTCTAATAAGTGACAGCTTGCTTTGGGAGCTGGTGAAACTTCCCTCACTGAAGATGTTTTGGATTATAAAGCCTCGTCGGGGATACCGCTGAGGAAATTGCTGTTTTGTCAGGCTCTTGCAATAGCTGATCTCTGGGGCCCTTTCAATGGAAATGTTCTTGATTCCAAAATAACACCCAGCACTTAATTACGAAACCTTTACTTGCCATTTGTAAGGCTGACTAATATTTAACACACACACACTTGTTTCTTGTAACTTTCCCTTGAAATCAAGGAGCTATCTGACCTGACAACTCAAAAACTAATAATAATGTCTCTTTCCAGGCAAAAGGACAGCAGAGCAGAATTACTGAAAATAATAATAATTATGTGAAAATGTGAACATATTTCAAGAACGCCGGTATTGTATTCACCTCTCCAGTGTTTGCAACCCGTACTCAATGCCTTTCTTTTGGTCTTTGCAGCAATTATCATGATCAAAACGCTCCACTGCATGGCAGGCACACCTTTTAGTGCATTTTCTATATTAATTATTTATACTTTACAGCCCTGTATGTCAGTCCCATTATTATCTGCATTTTACATGAGAAAACAGAGGGACAGAGTTGTTTAATATCTTTCCCCAGCTACATGGCTGGTAATCAGCAGGACTGGTTTCTACCAGTGAAGATGCTCTACTCGTAACTGCTGCACGCATTTCTAAAACTTCGCTGGGCTTCAGAATCACCCCATGAGCTGTTTTAAGACATGGAGTGCTAGGTGCGAACCCCAGAGGCTCTGACGCAATAGGTCCAGGGCAGGACTTTGCTTTTCTAACAAGTCCCAGCCGCTGTTGCCACCACAGGTCCAGGGGTCACACTTGAAGATCCACTGAGCTGCGGCATACTGCCTCTTTTACTTAATTTCTCCCATACGCCCTTGAGTGGTGATAGAGAGGCGCCAGTTAGAGAAAAGAGCAAAACTAGAGATAAGGAGATCCGCGACAGCAGGGAAGACGGCGACATACTGTGCGCTGTTGTCCCGGAGCACTGAATGCAGAGAAACGTGACGGACTGGCTGGGTGAGCCCCGGAAACTTGTATCATGTGGGACTGTAGGTTGCATTCAGTGAGATCATGACCTAGTGCTGCATGTAAGGAGTATTTTCCACAAAAAACATTTTGTTTGAAAAGAAGCTGAGCTCATAGAGGGAGCGAAGGGTCTAAAGGAGGAATCCAGGTTCAAGGGCAAGAGCGGCAGTTTAAAATGCGTGATAAATCCACATGTTCACAAACATGTCCCCTCAGAGCACAACAGAAACGGTGGCAGTAAAGCAAAGGGGGGCGGTGATTGACCATCAGCATTGCAATGACGGGAGCGCTGGTTGCTCCCTGGAAAGGCCTGTGAGCTGGGCTCATCTTCCCTGTCATTGTATTTAATGTAGGGTCCCACTACAGGAGCCCGCAGATTGATGTCTTGTGTGCAGGAATGGGAAATGCCAGGAAAAAAAAAATCTATCAGAGAGAAAGTTATTTTAACACAACTCAATCTGGAAATGGTTAAAAAATCATAACTTTCAAACCTGGCTACGGAAATTTATCACGTGCAAGGCAGCGGCACACTGCTTTTCCTCGTCCCTGTGTTCACACGACTGAGCATATGAATCTCTATGGCTCCTAGGTCACCTCATTCTGAGATGGCAGGCTCGTCGCAGCGTGGCAGGATCAGAGTGACAGCTGATACAGATGCACACGCGGAGTCACGTGGGTTAGGAACGTCTACCGTTTCAAGGAAGCAACACTTGACAAAATTTAAAGGGATCACTGCTTCGTGAAAATAATTAGAAACAGGTTAGTAAAGATAATGTGAACCAAAGAGATGGCAGTTAAATAGAATATTCTTAAAATGGACAATTAACTGAAAATTGATTTGTTTGACTCAGATGTAAAGGATTTAAGAGAGAGAGAGAGAATTTTGACCGGTTTTGTAACATAATATGTTCTAATGAGGAAAAAGGGACAAAATGTTCACTAAATGGTTACAGCCTTCTTTGTGCTAAAGTTTTCAAGGCACTGTTTTGTTTAATTTTTACAACAGCCTTTAGATGGCATGATGTTGTTATTATTACTGTTATTATTAAGCGCACTGAAGTTTAAGAATATCAGCGGCAGAGAAGCCAAGGTCAAAAGTTCAAAGCAAAGGTCCAAATTCAATTTGTTCTTCACTATTGTCTAGTTAACTTTTAAGATGCTTTCTAGATTGGGGGGTAAAAAAATCTATAAATATCTGGAAACTTCTTCGTACAGAGTTGTCATCTTGTCTACAATATCAGTATAATCATCTTCCTTCAGAACATCACATATTTATCAGTGATTCATTGACGCTGGACAAATGTAATAATCTATGCATGGCACAACATCTTCCGTTCCCATCTATTGTGTGTGTACATGGGCACACATACACACACATATAAATGCATGTTTATAAACATACATATGAAGGACACCAGAGATCAACTCTATATACAATTGATTGAATATATTGTGTATTTGTTGATAGTATAGAATAATAGAGTAGATAGAAGAACAACATTGTTCTAGAATAATAGAATAAAATAATAGGAATATCTAAATAATAGAAATTAATAGACTAATGGAAAGATCTAAATAAAATGGTATGTTTGCTAAGAGCAAAGATTATATTTACAAAGAAGTCTTGGAATTTCCTTCTTTAAAGATTTTTTTAAATGATAGTTATTTACTTTACTCAGCATCTACTTTATTCCAAACATTGATAGAAGCTGTGAATGAAAACAATTCAAAGACCACACTCTCTAGTGGGGGAGAAAACAGAATCACAAGCTACAGGGTGAAAAAGTATGTAATAAAAATAGTCCACGGATGCTTGCAAGAAGAGAAGCATCCCCTAAACCACAGGATGACCAGGGAAGCATATCAGAGGATATGATGCTCCAATAAGACCTTGCAGGAAAGGGGGAGTTAGATGAAGAAGGAGGGAAGAAAATCACTTCAGACAGAGGGAGCAGGTTTAAAACATTAAACATGGTAGCATTTGGCTGATTTTCATGTTTTGTAAGAAGCTGTGGACCATGGAACATTAGCTGCTTCCACGTGAATTTATAATTCCACAGTCAAGTTATTGTGGATAAAGTTGGCTGTCTTTTAAAGTGAACTAAGCTTTCAATTAAAACGAATTTAGATACCTTTCATGTGCAAATATGAAGCGAATATCCTTTGAGGTGCACCATCCAATATTGCCAAGTCTTACGTGGTCATGGCAATCTTTTCTTCTTGAGCAGCTCTCTGTCCCCGTGACTACAAAGGCTACCAAGGGGAGAGCCTGCCTTACATAAACCCTGGAGACGGGGGCTCCCTCCTTAACCTGAGATGTTCTCCTAGGCTGGGAGTCAGAGTGTCTGGATGTTCGTCTGCAAATGAACGGCTAATACCAAATGTGAGTTTTTAGATTTCCTTTCTCTGAGATCTGTTTCATCGTGAAAAATTGGACAATTTCTAAGGTCTTTTCTAAATGGGTGCCCCACAAGGAAAGCCTCTACTTAACTACACAGTCACTCCCAGTCTCTTGGCCATGTCCCTGGTCAGGAAGTCCTCCGTACCTAATTGTCAACAATGTTTACATCGGTAACACATTTGCTATTATGTTTAAGGCGTGCTTTTAAGTAGGCCTTTTTTTGAAGGATATCACTCTACTTTATTACTTTTTCACACATTAACTAATTTTAAATAAAATGTGTAACATATTTGGGCAGTTTTTAGCTTTGAAGTCAAATTATGAAGCCAGGTACAATATTATTATCTGCTGTTCTCAAGGATAACTGTAAATGAGATGTCACCCCTAAATGCTGTTGTGCCTCCGAGAAGAGGAACCAATTGTAATCATGCCATAGAATAAGAAGTCATTCTCAGAGAGAAGAATGCAGTCTTATTGCAATACCTTAGACACTTTTTATTTCTGATGCTTTCCTTGCAGAACACATGGGGGAAATAATTGAGCCCCTGCATCCCTTGCATGCCTATCTGTAAATCATCATAATTAATATAAGTAACAGCATACACAGTTTCGAACCAAACAAGAATGGTGATTGAGTGGCCGTGTACCTTTTCATTTAAAGGAAGGTTTCTCAGCTTAGCACTACTGACATCTTGGGCCAGATGCTAAACACCTTTTTAAAAAGTTTATTTTGGCCCTGGCTGGCATCGCTCAGTGGATTTAGCACCAGCCTGTGAACTGAAAGGTCTCAGGTTCGATTCCCAGTCAGGACACAGGCCTGGGTTGCAGGCCAGGTCCCCAGTAGGGGGCATGCAAGAGGCTACCACACATTGATGTTTCTCTCACTTTCTTTCTCCCTCTCTCTAAAAATAAATAAATAAAATATTTTTTAAAAGGTTTCTTTTGGAATGGGGATTGGGAGACTGGATTTGCCTCTTCTGCTTAGATGCCAGTAACAACCACCCAGTTGTAAGAACCACAAATGTCTCCAGAGATTAAACAATGACCCCAAGGGAGAAAAATTTCCCCAGCTGAGACCCACTGATTCAAAATAAACTCATTATATCTAGATTATATAATATCTCCCTCCCCCCCACTCAAGTTTGGTAAACTTTCATGGTGTTTTATGACAGATCTTTGTAAATATTTCCCTATGTTTTATTAAAGTCTTCCATCTGAGCACACACTTCTAGAATACAATCATGAAACGTGCATGACCGAGATGAAAGATTTTATTAATTACCTCTTTCTCCTCAACCACACTGAATACAGAAGTTAACAGAATGCTTCTTTCTTTTTCCAGGTATCCTTCCAACCCCAGATCAATGACTTTCAGCCATGAAGGATTTGTTGCCTGATGAGAAAGCACCAGTTTTCAGAGCTCTCTCCCACATTGAGTTGAAGCATGTCCACACATCACTTTAAATTATGACCTCTGAAGAGAGACTGGAAGCCACATTTTAAATATGTCCTCCTTGTGTTCTGTCCCCCACTGTGCCTGGCACAATAGTCTAAACCTTTACTAAGAAGCAAACAAAACAAAACAAAACCTTGCCCCTCGATTACTGCAATGCTCTTAACGGGTTCCATGCACTTTATTCTTTCCACTCCCCAATTTCTGTCCACATGTTCAATTCTTCCTTTTTAATGATAAAATTTTCACCCCCTGCTGAAAACCTCCTAAAGCTCTTTCTCATTGTTCAGAGAGAAGCTCACACTCTCAATCAGGATAATCAGTAATCTGAGATGGACTTGTAGGGTCCCAGTAATCTGAGATAGTCCAGTGGGGTCCCAGGGAACCGTTCTTCAACTCTCTGGCCCTTCGCATAAGACTAGTTTCCTTTCTTCTCATTGCCCTCTTGCTTGCAGCTGCACCCCTCTCTCTGTCTTTGCCATTCTGGGCTGGAGCATTCTACAAAGACACCCCTATTCTGATGCTCAGTGTATTCTTACAAAACAGTGCTAACTGGAAATCTAAACCCACCCTCTCCATAAGTATCTTCTACATGACAGTCCGTAACAACTACTATGATTTCTCACTTTTCTCCAGCGTCCATATAAACATGATGCCTTCATTTTGCTCACACGCAATTCGTGTCTCTCACATTTTCTTTCCCTCCCCCTCCTCCTTTTCTTCCCCTGGACAGAACCAGTTAGGCCACGATTGCAGAACCCCCGCTGCCTGATTTGAAATCACCATTCCGTTCAAATGCCTGGACCTGGTGGAAGTCACAGAGAGGAACTGCATTTACTTTTCTTGAAGACCAGAAGTGGAAAATTATCACTTGAAAACAGTTGTTATTTTTAAGGACCTTTCGAGAAAGCGCTACAATGAATTCCAGCTGTTCACTCATGTGTACAAACTTACATAACTGTTGCTTTATCAACATAAACATATGTTGGAAATTGGGTTGCTTTGTTTATTTATATGCACATGTGTTTGTTTGGGGGGCTTTGGAAGAATGACATTATACTGTTCAACCACTGACTTGCCACATGACCTTGTGCAAGTGGAGTTTAAATTCATTTTTTGGGAGCAAAACACATGATTATAAGATTACTGAAACCACATTAAGCTGGGCAGCTCTACTGCTTATCGATCTCACAAAGTAATTGTTTTGTAAGCAGTAGAAACCTTCTACCCAGCCTCTTTCTTCTTTCTTGGTTTATTTAAGCATCTGTCCCTTACCTCTGTGGCTTGGGGGTCATGTCCCAGACCCAGCTCAGCAGTTCACGGCGACTATTCTAAGTAATGACAGTGCTCTGGTTCTCTCTATGGATCCATTCATGGTCATGTGACCCTGTAAGCATCTGCTGAAGGACTTCTGGGTAAGATTAAGTCACTCCTGACATAAAATCCTAGGGAAAAAAAATAGTCCCTTTTGCCCCAGAATATCTCATGTCTACACTGGGAACTTGGATCATCTTTGGCTTCGTGGGGAGAGCGAGGGGAAGTGACATAAGCAGAAAACCACACATTGTTGATGATAGAAAAGAGCAAAGGAATAAAGTTGACATCGCTGAGTTGCTCAGTCACCCTCAAGAAACCCACCTGTGGCTGGTGCTGCTAACTCTCCTGACCGCCTCTCCCCACCAGTATCCACCCTCCCCTCTTCCTTTTAGAATAACATTTACTTCAGTTTTATCAGGCCAACCACTTTCACAGATAGGATTGACCTTGAGAATGAATCCTTGAAAACAATATGAACAGGCTTGACCTGTGTCCAACTCTCAAATTGCCTCTTTAAAAGGAAATTCCTTATTTGGTTCTTCTTCTTATTCCCTTTGCCAATGGCTAGAATATATACGTGGGTCCAGTGGGCCAGAAATGAACAGAAGAATGATGACAATATTATAAGGGATGCTGCAGTAGTGGGACAGAAAGAACTTTGGGGGGGGATGACTTTATAGAGCAAAGCCACATACCTGCTCTGATTGGCCCTACATATGGTCCATCTCTGACTTGGCAAGTTGATCTCGGACCTCGTTTAACCATTGTGTTTTGGGGTCTCCTTTTTACAACAGCTTAACTTATCCCCAACTAGTATACCATGCTTCTGCAAGACTCTTTCTTTTCTGAAGTAATATATTCCTTTTTCATTTAAGTCAATTTGAATAGCGAACTTCTGTTTCTGGCTGCCAAAGACTTTTTAATTGGTACAACCAAAGTTCACAACTGTGGCCTGTCGGAGAACAAATGCAAAATACAGCCTTTACAAGACAACTATTGAAAGTTAATGTCTAGAGGTCATTTCAAGGTGCGCTTAATCCAAATATGCTCAGGAATTTGAGAATTTTTTTTTAAAAAATGCATTGGGTTCACATTTTAAGATTTTCTAACTGCGTGCCTTCATGAATAATGGAAATAAGAGTGAGTGTAAATGTAGTAGAAAATCTAAGAAGAATTTAGAAAAACTTGAACAGCTCTTCAAAGGGGTAAGTACTGTGGGAAAGTCATTATGATTCTGATTCAAGATCCAGGGAGATTATAGGATCCTTTGAATCACTGCTGGGACAGCCCCATGGGACACATGAAATAACCAAGTTCAATTGTCAAGATGAGGCTAAATGGCTCTTTCAAGTGATGGAGGTGTTGAGCTATGTGCTGTCGCTTGGCCTGATGGGGAGACAATCTCAGCAACTCCATTTCATCACCTCAAAAGTAAGATGGCCCCTGGGGTGCTCCCCAGCTGTGACTATCCAGGGCTCCCTTGCCCCCCTTTGTGGCAGTGATTTCCACACGTGTGTAAACACACAGTCCTGAGAATTTACACGTTTTGAGCACAGCTCCGTGTGACTCCTGTGTGAGCAAGTGTGGATCATGTCTGTGGGATGGGAATTCTCTAATAGGAATTTGGCAAAGGTGTATCTTAAAAAATGCTGGCTTGCTGATCTCTGAATATTGCTTTCACCTGGTCCTGTCTGCCACCGGATCTGAATTTACATCCCAATGCCTTGCTATGAGTAATCCTACCTGTTCTGCTTAATCCCATGAATAGTCAATCCTATGTTAATTGCTAATGCCCCTGATAAAAACCCTGGCTGGACAAGCTAGGGGACTTTTTCCTGGGATTGGGAGGAATTAGTCACGTAGCCCCGGTATT
>PVJI01023519.1:0-23438 GCA_004026765.1 Micronycteris hirsuta
GCTACTTACTAGCTGTCTGCCCTCAAGCGAGCTCCTCAAACTCTGCTTCAATTTCTCCATTGGAGAGGGGAAAATAATACCACCCACCTCCCAGGGTGGTTGTGTAAGGATTAAATGAGATTACGTGTGTTAAAGTACAGCATCATACCCGATACTTAAAATAGGACAGTTAAAATAGGACTTAAAATAGGATACTTAAAATATGACTTTTTGCTACCTTCTCTACTGAAGACACAATATAATGTGTTGGTTAAGAATACAGTTCTGGCCCGGCTGGTGTAGCTCAGGGGATTGAGCGCGGGCTGGGAACCAGGCGGTCTCCATTCAATTCCCAGTTGGGGCACATGCCTGGGTTGCAGGCCAGGTCCCCAGTGAGGGCCATGTGAGAGGCAACCATACATTGTTGCTCTTTCTCCCTTCCTTCTCCTCTCTCTAAAAATAAATAAATAAAATCTTAAAAAAAAAAATACAGTTCTGCAGGTCGACTTCCAGGGTTCTAATCCCTTTTCCACTATTTTAGTCAGATGATCTTGAGCCAGTGTGTTAGCTGTCCTGTGCCCTGGTATCTATGCCTGTAAAATGGGGATAATAACGGTATCTGTCTCGTTAAGTGGTTGTGAGAATTAAAGTAAACATATGCCAAGGGGTGGCAAACCACAGCCCGCAGGTTAAATTGCCCACTGCCCGCTTTTGTAAATAAAGTTTTATTGGAACACAGTCGCATCCATTTGTTTAAGTATTGTTTATTCCTTTCCCATTATAATTGCAGAGTTGAATAGTTACAACAGCTACCTCGTGGAATGCCGATCTTCACATACTGATTATCTGGCCCTTTACAGGAAAGGTTTGTAGGCCGCTGGTATATGCAATTATTTAAAACAGAACTGGGTACAGGGCAAGCTCTCAATAGCAATAATTTTTTTTTTTCTGTAAAAGCCTACTTCAACTTGCTCAAGAAAGTATGGGAAGGAGCTGGGTGTGGGAGGGTGGGTAGAAATAGGTCACTTGTACTGTGAAGTCCAGTAGCAAAGTTCTATAGCACGTAGCCCTACACAGAAGCTCAGATTTCCCCAGGGGCGGTGGCAGAGTTCTGACATGGGGCATAGGGCTGAGCTGGGCTTCTACTGGATCTTCATTTCACTGCTGATGCTGTGACAAGCACACCTCACGTATGGATTACACTCCCAAGGCTATCCCCTACGGAAATGCCTACTGAGCCCAAGGCTCTTGCAGTGGGGCACAGGGGAAAAGCCTGCCAAGTGAAGCTAAGGAGTTCTCACAGAATAGATCAATAAAAATAGAGTTTTATTTTATTATACATCCATAGCGGCTTTAGAAACTGAGAGTAATGCGTTAGAAGAATGATAAAGAATGTCTAAAAGTCATTGGCATCTTATACTTTCCTGGGTAAAATATATAAAAATAGACTTTTGTCACAAGTTCAGTGGTAGAGGGAAATAAAAGCACCTAATAAAAATGTGCTTACGTCCCACACATCGAAACACTATAAAAATAGATCAAACTTTAATATTCCTCTAATTGCTGCAATGCTTCTATCCCAGCACTGATTGTAACACATGGCAGAAACTAGTACTCACACAAAATGTATTTCCATATTCTGTGAACTGTCAATGCATGGGGAGAGGCCCAAAGGATCTTTGACTGACTCAAGTTGGAAAACAGGCATTCTGTGTTAACTGTAGAGACACGGGATGGTGTCCACCAGCCAGGCTCACCTGAACAGCTGAGACTTAAACCTGGACTTTGCCACCTACTAGCCTAGAAAGATAGCAAGGTTACTTCAGCATTGTCACCCTCCCTCTGTGGAGTCGTCATGAGGATGCAAAGAAATGATCCATTTAAAGAGTTAAAGCAGCCCTGGCTGGTGTAGCTCAGTGGATTGAGCACGGGCTGTGAACCAAAGGGTCGCCGGTTCGATTCCCAGTCAGGGCACATGCCTGGGTTGCAGGCCAAGTTCCCAGTGGGGGCCACGTGAGAGGCAACCACACACTGATGTTTCTCTCCCTTCCTTCCCTTCTGTCTAAAAATAAATAAATAAAATCTTAAAAAAATAAAAAGAGTTAAAGCACATATCAGAGTGCCTGACACACAGCAAGTTCTCAGAGTTAGCTGGGAATCGTACGGAGTGACAGACTCACAAACGCCTGTTTTAATTGGGGATGACTTCATTTCTACTATGGCTGAGGAGCTGAAAATCCGTAGTGTTAGTCCAATGGCCGTATTGTTTGATAAACCAGAAAATAAAAGGACACCTAATAGGTCTTGGCATTCCTAAAAAGTGGTTTTACATCAAAGTTTAAGTGTTTTATGTTGAAGTTTATTTTATATAAAAGTTTTTAATCTATTTATAGACATTTCTCCAAAAAAGATGCACCCCCCCTGGCCGGTGTGGCTCGGTTGGTTGGAATGTCGTCCCTAACCGAAGGGTTGCAGGTTCCCTGCCCAGGCTGGTCCCGAGGCACAGGCCTCAGTCATGGGCTTGGTCCCCAGTCCGGGCACCTATGCTCCCCAGTCCACACATGTACGCCAGGCAGCCAATTGGTGTTTCTCTCTCACGTCAATATTTCTCTCTCCCCCTTCCTCTCTAAAAGCAATGAAAAAGTACGTTCTTGGCAGAGGATTAAAAAAAAAAAAAAGATGTACAGATAGCCAACAGACACATGAAAAGCAGTTCAACATCACTAATCACCAGGGAAATGTAAATTAAAAGCCATAGTGAGATTAGCATCTCACACCCTCTGAAGAGCTATTATCAAAAAGGCAATGAAGAACATGTGTTGGCACCCTGGCTGGCGTGGCTCAGTGCATTGAGTGCTGGTCTGTGAACCAAAAGGTCACGGGTTTGATTCCCAGTCAGGACACATACCTGGACTGCAGGCCAGGTCCCCAGTTGGGGGTGAGAGGCAACTGATTGATATTTCTCTCACACATTGATGTTTCTCTCCCTCTCCTTCTCTTTCCTTTCACCTCTCTCTAAAAATAAATAAATAAGATCTTTTTTAAAAAACTGTGTTGGTGAGGATGTGGAACAGAGCAAACCCTGTGCACTGTTGGTAGGATTGTAAAATGGTGTAGACAGTGTGGAAAATAGTGTGAAGGCCTTCACAAAATTAAAAACCGAACTACTCTATGACCCAGCAATCCCACTTCTGGGTATTTACCCAAAGAAATAAACGCTAATTCAAAAATATATATGCATCCTTATGTTCACTGCAGCATTATTTATACTAGATAAGATATGGAAGCAACCTCAGTGCCCACTGACACAAGAATGGATAAAGATGTATTAATATAAACAATGGAGTACTACTCAGCCATAAAAGAATAAAATCACCTGGCCAATACAGCTCAGTGGATTGAGCACAGGTTATGAACCAAAGGGTTGCTGGTTCAATTCCCAGTTGGACACATGCCTGGGCTGTGGGCCATGTCCCCAGTAGGGACCACGTGAGAGACCACGCATTGATGTTTCTCTCCCTCTCTTTCTCCCTCCCTCTCTCTCTAAAAATAATAGAATCCTTAAAAAAGAATGAAATCTTGCCATTTGCAACAACATGCATGGGTCTAAAGGACATTACGCTAAGTGAAGTAAGACAGAAAAGGACAAATACCATATGATTTCACTTATATGCAGAATTTTTAAAAAGCCCACAGACAAAACAGAAATAGACTCATAGATGCAACGATAAAGTGTAGGTTGCCAGATGGAAAGGGGTTAGAAAGGAAGGGGACTAAGTACAAACTGCCAGTCATAAAATGAGTCACAGGGATATAATGTAAACATCGGAAACATAGTCAATAATATCGTAACAGCTATGGATGGTGCCAGATGGTTACGAGATTTATCATGGTGATCACTTGGTAGGATGTAGAAATGTTGAATCTCTGCCGTACAGCTGAAGCTAATGCAGGAGGGGGCAAAAGTCGGTTTACAGTGGTTCGTATGGAAAAAGGCGTGCAGGATATGATTATCACAACAGCTTTACTCACTGTGTTTCACGTACTCACAGCTGTACACCTACTTTTGCCCCCTCCCCGTATATATTTGTGTGTGTACAATTGTAAAGAACTCAATGAATACTAACAGGGGTTGGTGCCACTCCGTTAATGACTTCTAAGTTACCAGCAGGGTCATATACCGTTACTTTTGCAGGATCACTGCAAATGTCGAGCACTGCAGAAAATAACAGCTTAGTGTTATTATGAAAATCTCAGATATCACCCAGGAGTTAAAGAAAAGTTTTCATGACCAAGCAGATTTAAAGTATTAATTTCTGCCTTAAAACACACTTGCATTTCCCTGGTACTACTGTATGTATACATTTTACTGGTGTTCCTTTTTATACATTCATGGAGGTAGTGTTTCCAAGTGCTTCTAAGATTATTGTAAATTCCTCAGAAAGGTAGCAAGTCTTGACAACCAATATTTAAACAGAAGTAAAATGCATGCCTTTGGATTTTTTAATATTTGTTAGTGGACATTTTTGTTTTATTTTGTTTTGCTAATTTTTAAAAATATAATTACTCATTCCTGTGGTGTCCCTAAATTACATCCATTACTAGATATATTAAATACTTATATAGATTATCACCTACTTGCAGATTTTAAGGTACATGATCCTATCCAGAGCAAGACTTGAGGGAGTTATAAATGGAAGAAATAAACTTGGTTTGAGGTGATGGCAAAATAAAATTATTAAAGGGAATAGAGACATTTTTTATTTTTAAATTACGGATATTATTGCCCAAAGGGATGAATATATAAATAGATCACTTATATTGCTTTCATGTCTAAAATGTAATTTGATATGAGGAAGAAGAGAAAGGATAATGATTAAGAACGCGAGGGAAAGAAGCGGTAATACGAGCGGATAAAAGAGGAGATAAATTAGATTAAAAGTGAAGACAGACTGAGACATTATTAATAACAGACGCATGTTTAGCAGGCAATATGTAGAGGAGACCATCTTTCAACAGCCCCTGTCCCTGCAGCCTGGCGGGGCCTCTGCTCTCACCTTCTCGTGCACACGAGCCATGCTGCACTAAGGGTCTTAGAGGCGGGATGTTTGGGTCTCTGAAGACAGGAGGTCACAGAACCGAACTGAGTGTATTGCTCTGGGGCCTGCAGGGCGCTCTTTCAGACTGGATGGCCCTGCTGTGGGGACGGTGCTTACCACTATGGTGGGAATGAGAGTTCGCTCTGTCATTTCTCCTGTAAAAATACTAATTACAGGGCAGGAAGTAAGGAAATGTCCTCTATTCTCTTTGGGGCATATAGGGAGAAAATAAGAAAAGAGCAGTGCACTGTGATTTTGGCCTGGACTCTGAAGCACAGAGTTGCAGCGGGGGCTTTCATCACGGGAAAGAAACGGGTCCTGGCCACATGGACGAGAGGCAGCAGCAGCTCAAGGAGCCAAGCCGGCCGACGCACTTGTCGTCTCTGTTTTCCAAAGCCCTTCAGTGGACACTTGCCTCAGCTATATGCGGGGGAAGCTAGCAGGGTCTACGCCCCCCGCTAAGGTGGAAGAGCAGCCGTCCCTCCCTTGGGCCTGAGTCGCTGGTGGAGGCAGGTAGACCCAGTGGAACAGCGATGCCTTGAGGGTCACCTGCCGCACAGCCAGTGATATGGCCGCCAGGAGAGGAGGCTGGCCTGGCAGAATCTAGAGACTTATTCCTGAACGAACGAACAAACAAACAAACAAAAATAGAGGCTTTTCCAGGAGAATTTAGTTTTAGCAATGAAGCAAGAGGGGATCATGTCATATACGAGCTGTTAACTTCCTTGGTAGCGCTGAGGTTAGCAGGTTAAAAGGCTAACTTGGGCTAAGTTTTGATTTTTGGGTTTCTTATATATTTTTAAATTTTTTTTATTTATTGATTTGCGAGAGAGAGAGATCACTTTGTCGTTCCTCTTATTTTTGTAGTCACTGGTTGTTTCTTGTACAAGTATGTGCCCTGACCAGGGATTACACCCCGCACAGCTGGTGTGTTTGGGGTGCTGCTCTAACCAACAAAGCCACCCAGCCAGGGTCCTTACAAATTGTCTTTTAATTGGGGTTTTAGAGCCTTTCCTGTGGAGTCAGGAAAGGATGCCAGAAAGTCCATTCATTCATTCATTCATTCATCCCCAGTCTACCTCTCGGAAGAGCTGCGCCGGGGTGTCTCCCTGTCAGAGCTGCTCTTCGCCCTCCTCTACGGGTTTTCCAGACGGAGTCAGTGTAGCCCGGCAAGGTAACACACAGCCTTGTGCAGAATGGCAACTTTATTTCTCCGATTTTGAAACTAGTTAACGTCGCTTATCAGCAAATAAAAGCCTCCGGAGCAGACAAGCAAAGTGACTGAGAAACCTATTAAAAGCCACAGAAAGAAAGCTGGCTGAAGTTAAAAGGAGTTTCACCTCTAGATCTCCATCGATCTCCACGGTAAATATAAAACAACTAATGAGTTCATTGGCCTTCTTCTGATTATAAGTCATCATTACTGCACTGCTCCCACATCTGTGTGTGCCTTCTTAGTTGGGACCTTTCAATAAAACAGTCAAAACAGGCATTTTTAAAGTTGAAAAGACAACCATTTAGATCCCAAACTTGTAAAGTTGTGGGTTTTAATTTCAAGGACTCACTTGGGCTGCTACCATAAACGTAAACAAAGAGAACCCTAAAAACCGCACTTTGGTTTTTATAAATTATGTATTTCAATTTTGTTCAGGAAATAGGCCTTTCTAAATCAAGAAAAACAGGCTAAACAGAATGCTCTTTCAGGAGATAACAGTCAAGATAAATATAAGTGCAGCTAATGAAATAAACACAAAGGCTCATTCCTATAACATGACCGTGTATTACAGTGCATTTCTAGTCCTAGCAGCCACAAGGAGGTTGAAGTAATGAAGTAATTTTCTGGGGGGAAAAAAAGAACACTTTCTAATTACAATTTTTAATCATCAAATACTATAAACCCCCCTAGCTAAAAAAACAGTTTACATTTGTTGTATGTATCCCCAAAGTTCTGAATTTAGGTACTATCAGAGGGAACTACTTTGTCTAAGGACAAGTGAGAACATTATTTCTAAAAAAGAAAAAAAAAAGAAAGAAAACAGTTTCAAATATTCCAATGTTGTAATGGGTTATAACAGGAGTGAGCTTTCTGTCACTGGAGGTATTCAAATATAAGCCACCAAAATGTTTCAGTGGTCCCTCAAACACAGACCGTTAAAATAAATGTTCTGAATCTTATTGGTATGTCTTAGCAGTAGAAGCTGTATTGAAAATGAAATTTTGATTGCTAGGTTTCCCACATAAATGATGGCAACTACAGAAATCAGAATCTTTTTACCCATCCTCTGAAAAACATTCTAATAAAGAGCATAAATATTGGGTTGGCCAAAAATTTCATTATGTCTTTTCTGTAAAATAAAAGACACGCTTTTCATTTTCATCAATGACTTTATTGATTTGGGTATTTTGAATGTGTCGGCTCTCTCCCACTGCTGGCTTCTAGTGGGCAGAGGCCAGGGGTGCTGCTAAATACCTTGCAATGCATAAGACAGCCCCACAGCAAAGAATTATTTGGCAGGAATGTCAATAGTTCTGGAAACTTCACAATCTACTTTTGACACATTTGATCAGTCACAGCACGTTCTCCATATACTGCACAAAACTTTTTTTTTGCATTTCAGTTGCATTTTTTCCTTTCTTGAAATAATAAAGCATAATGTGCTGAAATGTTGCATATTTTCTTCCATCTTCACTATTAAAATAGCTACACAAAAATTCACCAATTTTGGTAAAATTTTTTTAAAATGCATGCTGAGTCCTGACTGGTGTGGCTCAGTGGATTGAGTGCTGGCCTGCAAACTGAAAGGTCACTGGTTCAATTGCCGGTCAGGGCACGTGCCTGGGTTGCGGGTTATGTCCCCCCTTGGGGGCAAGCAAGAGGCAACCAATTGATCTCTCTCTCACATGTCAATATTTCTGTCTCTCCCTTCCCCTCTCTCTAAAAATAAAATAAAATCTTTTTTAAAAATCTATTTAAAAACTGCATGTTGATATGACAGTTGTCACAATACAATCTAACAAAATATTTTTGAAGATTTCATTTATTTATTTTAGAGAGAGGGAAAGGGAGGGAGACAGAGAGGGAGAGAAACAGCAATGTATGGTTGCCTCTCACATGGCCCTCAATGGGGACCCGGTCCGCAACCCAGGCAAGTGCCCTGACTGGGAATCGAACCGGGACCCTCTGGTTCCCAGCCCGTGCTCAATCCACTGAGCTACACCAGCCAGGGCCCTAACAAAATATTTTCGAATGAAGTTAAAGACAGCTAAGCACTACTAGAGCTATAGTGCAGAAAAAGCGCAACGTGCTTTTTGGCCAACCCAATAAATACCTGGGATTTTTGACTAGGACACAGGTAATGCTTCAAACACCAAGTTCTGTGTATATAGGAACATAACGTGCTGAAGCTGGTAGGGCCAAGTCGGAGCCTGTGTCAGAGCTGAGTGGAAAACGAGGAAGCACACCAGGTACAAACACTGGCGGAACGGAGACAAAGTCACCTCTGTGGAATGGGAGTCTCATCCTGAGTGGCAAAGCTCTTAAAACAGGGCATCACAGCACTCACTACCGGGGAGTAGAAAGGAAGGGGTCTGAAACCGCTCAGGACCACAGGTGGCTGGAAGCAGGTACTTGTGGTGGGGGATGGGGTTTGGGGGGCATGCGGGTAAGGGGAGAGTTGAAGTGACTTGGTGAAGTGCCTACAATCATTTTAAAAAATGGAAGAGGGGGTAAAACGAATCAGAAAGAAAATGATAGTCACGGAAGAGAAGCAAAGACCAAAACAAACAAAAAACCTTGTAATTGGGCTCTCTAAGGATAAAAAAACAAATTGGGTTTTAAATATGAAATAAAATATTTAAAGTTATAAGCTAAAAAAAAAAAAAAAACATTTCCAGACATTAGAACACACCTTAATCTACATATTTAAGGGGTTCATTCTGCATATAAAAAAATTAACAAGGAATGACCAGCTCCATAACATATCCTAGGAAAAAGACTATATCATACAAAGAAAAAAAGAATTCACCTGACACCACGCTCACCATTGGCTGGCATTAAAAGTCTCAACAGCAATGTGTGGAGCAAGAAACAGTGGAACAGGGATTTCAAGAAGAAAATATGAGCCAACAATTTTATATCTAGTTCAACCACACTTCAAGCATCCAGGATGTAGAGAAACGATGTAAACCATAGGAACTGGGGAATACTGAACTCAAAAACACTCCTACGCCAGCCCCTCTACTCCAAATGAGGTCTGCGTCAGCAGCAGCTGCATCACCGCGAAGTTGGAAATGCAAGTCCTGCTCTGGATCTTCTGAATCAGACCCTGATTCCCAAGGCGCCCGAAAGCACGTCAAAGCCTGGCGAGCCCTCGACTACACACAAAGCTTCATTCAAGCAAAAGATGCTCGTGGAAACTTTGGTAAAGGATTAATGGTCCCTTGATTTACATGTGAAAATCGATTTATCTATAGATCTGAGACTAAAACAAGGGAGATAAGGGTGGAAGGAAAGTATATAAATGTTAAATGTTCTGTCAAAGCATAAATATTATGATTGTTTAAATTGGAGAAAATAAAGAGAAAAGAGAAGTAAAATAATGAATGCCTCACAGGTGTTAGTGTAAATATTGCCACTAATACAAAAGTGCATACCTTCCAAAATAAAAAGTAATAACAGTTTGAGAGAAAATAAGCCCACATAGCTCTAAGACATTGAAGAAGATACAAATAAATGGAAGGATATGTCATGCTCACAGATAGGAAGAATTAACATCATTCAAATGTCCATACTACCTAAAGCAATCTATAGATTCAACACAATTCCTTTCAAGATTCCAATGATGTATTTCACAGAACTAGAACAAATAGTTCTAAAGTTTATGTGGAACCACAAAAGACTCCAAATAGTCAAAGCAATCTTGAGAAAGAACAAAGTTGGAGGAATCACGCTACCTGATACCAAACTGTACTATAAGGCTCGAGTAACCAAAACAGCATGGCACTGGCATAAAAACATGCGCACAGATCAATGGGACAGACTACAGAGCCCAGAAATAAGCCCATGCCTGTATGGCCTATTAATACATGACAAAGGAGCAAGAACATACAATGAGATACAGACAGACTCTTCAATAAATGGAGTTGGGAAAATTGGACATATACAAACAAGACAAGGAAACTGGATCACTTTCTTATACCATATACAAGATTAAATTCGAAATGAATTAAAGACTTAAGTGTAAGACCTGAAACCATAAAACTCCTAGAAGAAAACATAGGCAGTAAACTCTGACATCACTCTTAGTAGTAGTCTTTTTTTTTTTTGGATATGTATCTTCAGGCAAGGGAAACATAAAAAATAAACATATGGGACTACATTAAACTAAAGAGTTTTGCACAGTAATGGAGACCGTGAACAAAATGAAGGACAGCCTACTGAGTGAAAGAAGATATTTGCCAATGATCCATCCCATGAGGGGATAATATCATAAATATATAAGAAACTCATACAACTTAACACCAAAAAAATTTTCTTGATGTAAAAAAGGGGCAACAGCAGGTTTACAATGGTTTGCATGGAAAATCATCTGATGATTAATCAATAGCAATAATAAGAATAAACTCTGTGATTCATGTATGCACAACTGCACACCTGCTTTTGCCCCACCCTGGGTGTCCAGAAATAGTGTTTTTTAAAGAACACACGGCATGAATATAGTTTAGGGAGTTCGGTCAGGAAAGCCCTCTGTGATGGGGATATTTGAACAGAAGCCTAAAGAATCTGAGGGCAAAGCTAGGTGAGAAAAAAGCACTATAGACAGAGGTACATCACATGTGCAAAGGCCCTGAGGCACAACAATGCCAACAACGTGGTCTCTAAGAACAGAAGTTAATGTTGCAGGGAGCAAAAACAGGCCTTGGTGTGTGCAAGCAAAGCACACTGTGAATGATGCACCGCCTTGGGTCCTTAACACTTCCCCGATCCTCATAAATCCCTCCTGAATAGGAACCCCATCAGTTGTCATCAAAGCTCTAAGGTAATTTATTATGAGAAAAAAGTTAATGATTATTTGAGAGTAAAAAAAAAAATTCCCTATTTTACCCAGCTCTTCTTTCATTGGCCCGGCCAAATGTTAAATCTGTCTCATAAGCACATCACTTACTGACTTAAAGCATAACAACTGGAGAATAGCAGAAAGTCATAAAATAGAGCAGCCTCATTGTCTTATGTTTGATTTAGATGGTCGAGAAAATTTAAAATATAAACTGGGGATCAAGATTAGCCACTACATGGAACTTTCCTCCTGCGGTCTTTGCAGGGAAAGACAGATCTATGAAACAGAACTGAAGTTCCAACCACATCTCACCCACAAAGAATGTCTCACATGATAAAAAGTAGCATTGAAAAGTCGTGGGACAACGTGGATTATTCAATGAATGGTGGTGGGACAATTGGCCAGGCACTGGCGGGGGCAGGCAGAGGGATACAGAGATACAGAGCTATCATGACCACCTACAGCAAAACAGATTCCAATGGATCTAAAGGTAAAAAAAAATAAATTTGTCAATGTTGTCAAAGAAAACATTGCAATTTAAAAAATAATATTGGAGCAGGGAAAGGTAAAACAAGATATATGACCCAAAAGCCTCACACACACACACAAAAAGATTATTATCTATGACTATGTAAAACTTTCAAAACAGTAAAGAGGCAAATGCAACCTGATACAACAGGTAAGCTCTTCGAATTATAAAAACTTCTGGCATCAGTGTCGGGACAAACTCTCTCACACTCCTAAAAGTGCAAATAATAGGACTAGACACTTGGTGGGGAAAAAAATGCAATTGCTTTTAAATGTATGTGCAAATGCACATTCGAAATTAAAGAGATTTAATTGAAAACCATGAAATGACATTTTATCATAATAACAAATACAAACACGTTTGAAAACCAAGTGTTGCTGAGTGTGTGAGAAACAGGCTTTCCTACGCAGTCGTTGGCAGAGTATAGAGACTCCATTTGGAGGACAATTTGGCTACGTCTCTAACGTTTTAAAATTCACATTCTCTTTGACTTAGTAATTATATTCTGGGCACTATGTCCCCATAGATATGTTCTCATATACGGGTAAAGCGAATACCAAAGGCTGCAGTAAAAATTTGGAAACAACTTCAACATCCTCTGGTGAGGAACGAGCTAAGTAAAGGACATCACAATCATACACTGTAATACCACGCAGCCATTAAAAAGATTGAGGTTGACTTCTACGGACTGATAAGAAAGGGCTCCCAAGATATAATGGTAATAAAAGCGGGACAAAGGTATTATAGATATTATATGTACGTAGTCACACACACAAGAAAAATATACTAGCAAGGACCAACCCTGGAAAGTATCTATCATACCTAACGTGGCCCAAACTCCCTGGCTTTATGAGCCCACGGTCATTGCCAGCGAGGCGTGAGGCGAGGACTCAAACCCAGATCTGTCAGGCTCCCAGGCTCACACTGTTAACCATGATGCTGTATGCCATTTGATGCTGCTGAAAGGACAAGAGCAGCAAGAAAACAAATGGCCAGATAGCTCCTACTTTCTATTTCCCAAACAACCAGGTGTAAAAATGAACAGACCCATAATAGAGGAAATAATGGAATCTTACAAAAGAAAGGCATATTCATCTTTTAGTCCTTGAAAGGAAAAGCCTGCTACTGTAGAAGAATGTTTAGCCCTGTCTCCCCTTCTCAGGGATAATCCAAAAAGACAACCAGAATTCGTCAACATCAAGAATGTTTTGTCACTTATACGAGTTTTAGGCGCAAAGCCCATCAGCCTGGAATGCTTATCATCTGGCCATCCATGAGACTTGGGGCTTTCCTTACTGGCTGTGATGAGAATCTATCCGATTTAAAAATTAGATAAATCCTCAGCTTCTTTGACAGCATTGTGCGTTGAATAAACCTACTTGTCTATAACTAAACATATAAGCATCCTTGCAATATCCTGCCAACTCCTTGGGAAGAGGTGAGAATTCCCAGGTGAGTTCTGACATTCGCAGCCCTGCAACCTGGCAAATCTGTATCCTATTCCTTATGTTAAAGTTTTCTATGCCCAAATCAATCATAATGGCTGCCCAGCCCTCAAGAATTTTTTTTTCTTTGGGAACAAATTCTAATACTCAGGGATAGGCCAGAGCCCAAAGGCCACCTCTATGTCCCAGGATCCTGTCACCCAGTTGAGTCAAAGTGAGCCCAGGAAACCAGGAATTTTGTCTGGGCCAATCAAATTCTCTCCCCTAAGAATCAGAAGTTTAGATCTGAGTGGCCAGGAGCCTGTTTGATTACTAAGTCGGATGGATGGCACTGCCCTAGAGAGAAAGAAAGTCTGTGAGTTTCTGCTGCTGACATCCCCAGAGCTCCCCCGAGCCCACCCTTCTCTGGCTTTCACAGTGATTTTCCCACAGTGATTCTCCCATTGGGAGCCACAACCTTTATCCTCAGGCTGTCCAGAGACAAAGTCTGTTGTTTTCAGCAACAGAACAGTACGAATGAATAAAAAGTAACTGATTGTTCAAAACTTAAAACCATGCTTGAGCCCCCAAACATCATTTATCAGTGAAGAAAAGAGCTGAGCCAGTTACCCAGTAAGGCGTATGATCCTATGCCCACAATACTGGCGGACCAAGGACAGTAATATGAACAGAAGACCATCCCGCGAGGCAGAGCAGTGGGCCGGGAATATCAATTTCTGGTGGAAATGGTCTCGGGCGCAGAATGGAAGGCTCACAAAGGAACAAGCCAGAAAGTCCTGATGCCATCAGCCCGGGGGCATCAGAATTGCTCCACACCAGTGACTACTGTGGATGTCCCATCCCCCCCGCCCATTCTAAGTGGACGTGGTTATTCTAGTCATCCTGACACTGCCTCTTTCATCACTGCCTACTTCGGGCTTAGATAAAAAGGAAGCATTTGTGTTTTAAGAAAGTCACCACAACAGAATCAAGCATGATGATCTTCTGTTTCCGGCAGTTTTACAGGTAGATTCTGAAAGGCCCATCCCCTCCAAACAACTCAATCCCACGTAAGGCAGGCATATTGTAATTTCGTTGCTAGACTCAGAGGAAGCAAGGGGAATTCGCGGAGAGAAGAGAACACCCGTGGACGCACAGAATGAGAGCCGCGGGCAGGAAGCCCATGGGGACAGTAGGGTCACACAGAGGGTGAACCGTTTCACATACGCAGCGTTTCCATTGTAAGACTGGGCCTCTAGCTAATGACAAGCTGCGGGAGAAGGCTCAATCTGCATGTTGCCAAATAAATGCAGGATCTAAAATGAACTAACGTGGCCCCAACATAGGCAGCACTCCGTTTCATAGCAGAAGCAAAACAGCGGCAAGTCCTCTGTGGAAGAAACTGTCTTCCGTGTGAAATCACCCTCATATGCTCTCATAACCACTGATCACCGCGCATGCAAGGAAAGGAGCCACCAGGAGGGAGAGCCAGCAGAAAAAGTGACAGAGACTCCTCTCCCTGCCCAAAGATGCGAGATATTACATCAGACTGAGACTTAAAAATGACAGTGTATGAAGTGATGTTTAAAATAAGGTATAAGATCAGAAGCCTACCAAAGAGGAACTGGTGGGCCCTAACCCATGTGGTTCGGTTGGTTGAGCATCGTCCTGCAAAGTGTAAGGTCGCCGGTTTGATCCCAGGTCAGGGCACACGCCTGAGTAGTGGGTTCGGTCCCCAGTTGGGACACATGCAAGAGGCAACTGACCAGTGTTTCCCTCTCACATCGATGCTTCTGTCCCTTTCTCCCTCCCTTCCCCTCGCTCTAAAACAAATAAATAAAATCTTTTAAAAAAATGAACCAAACAATTTAGAAGTAAAAATATTCTTATTCTTATATATGTATCACATATAATAGCATATATTTCCTATATAATATTATCAATGTCTGAGACAAATAGAGATTAAACATATTTACTGAGAAAATTTGTGAGCTGAAAGATAGAGCTAAAAAAATTACTCAAAATGTAGCATGGAAAACATCAAATTTCTAAAACAGGGATTTCAGTATAAAATTTGTAAAAGGATGCAAAAATCCTAAATAAAATGTTAGCAAGGCAATTTTACCCAGCAGTCAAACATGCCTACATGCATGTAGGAATCATTTCATAGAGTAATGGAAGGAAAAAATAAAGACATACAGAAAAAAATTGATAAACACATTTATTTATGATAAAACAATGAGCCAAATAGGAATAAAAATTCCTTACTCTGATTAAAAATACATCGAAAACTAACAAATAGTACACTTAGTAGTGAAATGATAGAGGCACTCACTCTAAAGTTAGGAATAAAAATTTATCACCGCTTCTGTTCCATATTGAATGGGAAATTCTAGCTGGAAGAGAGGACGGGGATCAAAGTCCACTCTGTCCACTGAATGGATCAAAACTCACCAACCTCCTGCCTGCAGTGGGCCTGCCTGACACTCAGACATGGGTCTCCCACACCCTTCTCCACCAAAAGAAACCAGGGTGCCTCAGAGAAATGACTAACCCTCAAGTTTGGGCCAGTAGGGATGAGGTGAGCCTGGAATATCCTAGAATATGCCAGGAAGTAAGGAGGGGCTCAGAAATGAAGAGGGCATGTCCCAAAGATACTGGAGCCACCTTTGGACACTAAAATAATTAAGGACAGGAATGAATTATAAACCACTGGGAGGAAATATAGGGATTCATGAGTTCATTCCAATAAAAAGTAGGTAGGTAAATAAAGTAAAATAATTATAGTAAAATGCTAAAGGCTGACTAGTGAATATGGAAGGTATGGTGGAGTTAGAAAATTAGCATTTTGCAAACATCTTAATAAAGACTGGGTCAGGCAGAAAGTATCAAAGAATGTTAAATCGATAGGGAAATTGAGAGAAGGAGCAGGCTCTTCGTGTGGTCTTGCTTATTAGGTGCAAGGGAGAAATATAACTAATTGTACAGTGGAAAATTCAGACAGCACCTTCACTGGGCAACCAAAATTAATGTCACCAAGAAAGGACAGATGAATATCGGGTGCTACCAGGTGTAAAACCCCAAGAATGACATTTTGCTGGTGCAGGGTTCTGGCCAAGCATGAGTAACCCAAAAGGCAATCACGAGAAACCACCAGGCAAACCCAAACTGAGAAACACCACATGATGAAGGAGACAGGTGAACAGCCATGTGAAGAGATAAGGCAAGGTCTTCTGTCCCTGTGGAGTCGAGTGTACCACTCTCCTGGCATGTGGATGGTTCACCAACCCAGAAGCTCCTCGAACCTCAACTATCAAAATTTTACAGATGCTCCACCGTAGAGGTATGATCAATTATTAACTCAATTTCCAGATGTTCTCCCCTCCCTGGAGAATGGGGAATGGAGCTGGTATTTCTGGTGACCATCCCCCATCCAAAAGCCCACCAAGAGTCACAGACTCATAGAGACAGAGGACAGACAGAGTGACAGCTTTTACAGGGGAGGGGGTTGGGGCGCTGGGTAAAAAAGTTGAAGGGACTAAACAAACAAAAATAACTCATAGACACAGACAACAGTATGGTAATTGCCAGCGGGAAAGGGGGTGGGGGGAGGTAGAAGAAGGTAATGGGGGGCGGGGATAAACAGTGTTCAGGTGGCGCACACACAACGCAATACACCGGTGCTATATGATAGGATTGTACCCCTGAAACCCATATAATTTTATTAGCCAATGTCACATCAATAAACTTAATAAAAATTATATCACCTCATTAGAACAAAGGCACTGCTATCGCCCCAGAAATCCCAAGCATTCAGGAGCCCCGTGTGTTAAGGGCCACCCACACCCATTTCTTGGCACAGTCAGAATGGGTGGGACGCCTCTGCACAGCAGAAGGCGACCATGGGCAGTCCCTCCTGCAAGTCTCACTTTTTGCCTGCTTGCTTTCTCACTCCTGAGAGAACAATTCTAATGACTTGCAAAGGCAGGAAGCCTTTAACCATCGTGGCCAAATCCCCACACATGAAAGGGTTAAGAGAATTCTTTTAAGCAAAGCAGCCGCTAATTGATAGGAGAAGCCATTGCTAAACAATTCTCTCTGATAATCCAAAAATTATTGTTCTTCTTTAGACCAGAGATATAGGAAAAGATTTTAATAGCTAGGAAATTTAGTGAAAAGCCATAAACGTTACTAGAATTTATACTTCAGAAAGTTGTAGATAAGGACCATCTGTTGTCTAGGATTCTAAGGTCACTGACAAATGTTTACACTTCAAAAAACAGCTAATTGAGTTAGAAATACTTTGATTTAGATGACATCTCTCTTAAATTTCCTAAGCACAAAGACCTACCTCTACATATATTTTTAATTACTAATTTAGAGTTATCTAGGACCTAAGAAAAAATATATATGTCTATCCAATTATTAGTGCCTAAAATAGCTAGTACTGATATTATTCTTAGTTCCTTATCAGAATACCCATTTGTTTAACATGAGTAGAATTTAGTCTTTTTAATTGCTCAACGTGTTATTTCTTGGTGAATTGTGACTTACAGCTGTTCTTTGCTAATTGTGAAAGATGTGTCTGCTTTTTATCACTACTGTTGTAAAAAAATGCCTTGTCTTTAAAATAAAGATGATTCCTTTGTTTTGGGGAATCAGTCAGTTTGGGGCCAAGGGACTGGCAAGAAGGCTGGTCTCTTGGAGGCAAAAAACTGGCCTAAGACACCAAAGAAAAGGAGTGTCGGTCTCGTTCATTCCGCCTCTGCCGCCCCTCCTCGGATCTCTGGGATTTTGCAGTAAGCTGGTCTTCTGCACCCGTGTCCAGAAATGGGCCAAGTGTTAGACTAAATGTAAGAACAAAAGACTCTCTCAGCGCCCCTGCACACAGGGGTCTGGGGAGCTGTGTCAGGAACCCGGGGCAGAGACCAACACATGTCTCTGATTACTTCACAGTCCCGCGTTGCTAATGTACCCATTCCTGCCAATCAGCTTTGATAAATACTGGGACACCTTGGCTTCCTTAAAGTGTAGCTTCATCAGGGATGTCAATGACCCAAGGTTACTTATGGTCAGACAATTAAGGGAGGAGCAGCGGTGTGACTGGGGAAGACTTGAAGACAAAAATGATGAACCTGGCCGGTCAGACGGAAACTAGACAGCCCAGAGCTGCAAGCTCCGCCTGGCCGGAGGTGCCCAGCATGATGGATAGGCCCCTCTGAGGCAACCTGTGATTGAAGCTAGGTTGTCAAAAACAGGCAGCACACCAGGACAGAGAAGCAAGAAGTCAGATGGTGCTGTCAGCTTGCCAGGGGATATGCAGCGGAGCACTGGACTTGCATGAAGAGTGAGGAGCAAAAAGGGGCGAGGCGGTAAATGGGTTTTTTTAAACAGCCTCCAAGGACACCAGTGAGGAAATCTGGGGCTGCTGATGTCATGTGGGTGATGAGTTAGCCCAGGGAGGATCTCGTCACGTTGCAGGAAATGAGGCCCTCTGCCGGCACCAGGTCTGCCAGCCGAGGGGAGCCAGCTGAGGGTCCCCACCTCCTAGCAAGTCTCCGACACTAAAGGAAGTCAAGGAGCCCTAGAGGATGAGAAACACTGGTGCTGTCTCGTTAGGTGCTGACCAACAGTGGGTGAGCCAGAAGCGTGGCCTCCTTTCCTGTCCCCCTGGAAGCCAGAAGGGCCTTTAGCAAGGCCCAGCTGGCTCTGTTCTGGGGCCACTACTGGTCACTCCTGGTAACTCTACTGGGGAAGCTGCTTCACTGATGTCATCTTCAAATTTATTATAGAAGGAAAACCCTATTAGTCCTCAGCAGATGAAGGAATCCAAAACCCCCCGGGGAAATCCTGCAAGTCCAGTGTGTTCACACACTGAGCTCTACAGAGTCCTCGGGGACCTGTGAAAATGTCCCAGGGACACGACTAGTGAGCAGTGAGGAGACGCAGCAGGCAGGGCTCCCAACACCAGCTCTCCTTCCGTGGGCGTCAAGTCAGAGCTAACACTTACCAGGGACTTCCGATATGGCGGGCACTATGCTAAGCATTTCCCGTGTTCTCCCACTTAGGTCTCATGGCAACCAAATGAGGTGATGCTACCAATATTCCTATTATACAGGTGAGAAAACCGAAGCACAGAGAGATTAAGAAACTGGCCCAGGGTCACACAGTCAGTAATCAGCAGGGGTGGGATTTGAACGCAGCTCTTTTCCACTGGGTTATACCGGGGTTATACTAAGGTTTCCTGTGATGGAGGGGTTTTGTCCCGCACCCAGGAGAGGGTTTCTCTAAGGTGCCTCATAGGCAGCAACTTAAGACTGACAGCCAGGGGCTTATCAACATCCCTAGTGGCAGCTCCTGGGTAGTGAGGGGCACAGCTGCTCTGCGGTGCAGGCTGCCCTCTGTTAAAATGAGGAGCATATTAAATACTGACCTCCTGTGGCTCGGGTAGGCTGTGTGGGTTATAAGGATTTTAATATCTGAACGTCCCCTGGTGCAGTTACATCGGGAACGGCACTGTGCCCCGCCTGCAGACATCCCTTTCCCTCTCTCTCAGTCCCAGAGCTAATAAAGGTGCCAGGCTGGTCTGAGAGCTCTGTGCAGACAATCACCATGCAGGTCGGCGTCAGAAACAGACAAGGGTGTGAGCAGCGGAATGGGCAAGAAAGGTGGAAGTGATGGAGAAAATGCTGATGAAGTAAGGGAGACAGGCAAACCTTAGCAGGAAGAAACAGTTGATCTTCTGAGGGATTGCTGTTTGTTTATGAGACCATGAACGATGGCCGAGCTGTTTCTCCCTTGACTGAAGGACTTGGTTACACATTGTGCTCCGTGCTGGTCTATGTCCTTAGCTTAGGTTTCCAGCACCAGCTTCTCCCTGACGATAAAACTGAAAACTATCCGAAAGCAGTTAACTGCGCATTGTTATGATCCAGCTTCCTATCTTTGGGGGAAGTGGGCAGATTCCTTCTACGTTATCCTGCTGCGAATGGCCTGGGAAACGTGGGCTCAAACATGACATGGTTCTTTCTCACCCAGGATGTTTTGAGAAACAACTCCCACTCCAGGAAACAAAGTCCAAGAAAAAATTGCTATTTAAAAACAATTTTTATTTCATTTACAAATGGTTTCAAAATGTTTAACTTAAGATGTTTATAGTATAGAAAGAATCAAATAAACATAGGACTATTCGCATCCGGGTGGGAGGCACACAGCTGTCTCTCTCTGTGCTTTCAAAATATATCATACTTTTGAAAATAAACTCAAATCGTTAAGAGAGACCAGCTGGTAAGGGAATTAGAAGCCCTGGGCAGCCTTATTTTTGTGATGTGTACAGCTCGTATTTTGAATTTAAAGTCAGGTAAGATTAAGGTAAGGGATGAAACTCAATCTCCAGTCTTTTGGTTGTTCAGTCATTCAAGGACATTTCTAGAGCTCCACTGCATACCTGGCACTTTTCCAGGCCCTCAAGACTAAGGGTGAATGGATCAGGTATGGGGCGTACCTTCCCTGAGCTTTCAGTCTAGTGGAAGAAACCGACCGGAAGTAAGCAAATGAGTAAGTAACTACACACGTGGTGGTGCTCTAAAAAAAGAAAACAAACCCAAAAAACAAACAGTGTTGAGACAGAAAACAATGTGGAGGGGGCTCGGCCCACGTCAGACAGGGCGATTACAAGCGGCCTCTGTGAGGAAGTTGTGTCTGGACAAACTGAAGGAAGGAACAAGGGAAGAACAGCCCATGGTGACGTCACAGGATGTGTTCGGCCCTGAGGCAGGACAGAGCTGTGTGAGTCCCGAGGGGAGGAGATGTCCAGATCAGCTGGTACACACCTTTGAGGAGGACGAGGAGTTGAGAAGAGGCTCAGAACCAGTCAGGGGCCAGAGCAAGCATGGCTTTGGACGCATGGCCAAGAGTCGGCCCTTTGTCCAAAATAAATACGGCAGCCATTGCCATCTTAGCTGTAAGGGGGTAACGTGTTCTAAATATACCTTGAAAATGATTGCTCTGGTGACCACGTAAAGAATTGGCTTGCAGGTGAGTCAGAGCAGATGCAGCAGGTGAGTGAGAACAGGATCAACCAGCTGCAGCCTATGAGCCAAATGCATTGCACCATTTGTTTTGTAAATAAAGTTTTACTGCAATGCTGTACATTTCCCATTTGGTTCAGGTCCTACTCCCTCCATCAAGTTTTCTGTACTTACACCTTACTCTGCATTTTTGAACTCCAGCCGTAAGTATCTTCTGTGTTAAATACTTTGGCTTTGATTGGACTGGATATGTATGGTTTGGGATGACCAAAGCACCTTACCCTGCAGTTATGAAAACAGCCTTCCCCATCTTGTCCCCTAAGCTCAGAGGTGCCAATCAAGCCTCTCACCCAATGAGAGAACCCTGGATCCAAGGCTAGTGCAGTTGGTTCAGGATTAGAATATGACAGAACTTTCTATTCCCTCAGGGGCATCTGCTGGAACCAGTGAGGGTGACTGTCTGTTGTCTTGGCTGCAGTGGTACTAGAAGGCTCTAAGTCTGGGAATGCCAACGCCCTCTCAAATGTCATTCAGAGGCGCAGAGCCCGCCTTCAGGAAGGAGGTGAGAAGCAATGGAGAGAGACATGAACACAGCCCTGCCTGTCACACCTCCTCTCATCCTTACTAATTACAGAAGACAATGAACCAGCTTAAGCTGACTGAGTTTCTGCCACAACAGGAATTCTGACTGATAACAACCCTCATCATCTGGGCAGCTACCCCCACCAAAAGAAGGCCACGTCGGAGCCACATCGTATCTCTACGGGGAGTTTGAAGTTGCTGGCACACCAGATGCTGGCTGGTTGGTGGGCACCGAGGCCCTTTACCCACTGATTTGGGAGGTTGGGGCTTTGCCTACCATCAGAAACACGGGGGCCTGGCTGGTGTGGCTCAGTGGATTGAGCATCGGCCTGTGAACCAAAGGGTTGCCGGTTCAATTCCCAGTCAGGGCGCATGCCTGGGTTGCGGGGCAGGTCAGGTCCCCAGTGAGAGGAGCACGTGAGAAGCAAAAGCAACCACACATTGACGTTTCTCTCCCTCTCTTTCTCCTTCCCTTCCCCTCTGTTTAAAATAAACAAATAAAATCTTTAAAAAAACAAAAATGAAAAGAAGAAACGCAGGGAGGGTCTGGAGCAAAACTGAAATCCTTACCTTCCACTGCCCGTGGGCCGGCTTGGCCACAGGTTTGCTGTGCGATGGAGGCCAGCCCTTCCCTCCATTTCCTCAAGTTCTGCACCTGTAAGTTTTATTCTGAAAAATGTAATCTGAGCCACACGTGGGCAGGAGCCTGTTATTTACACCAGGCTTCTCCGTCCACCAACATGGGCTGCCTCCACACATGGGTAGGGCAGGCTACGGGGAATAAGGGCCCTGTTTCACTGTGATTACATCCGTCTCATGAAATATTTCAGGTACTTCTTGAAACACATAATAAGGAAACACGAAAAGAAGATTTACAGATGCCATTGATGCCAGCGTGACCTAGGAGGCATCCTAAAGCTGGCTGAAAATACTACTTTGTTTTCTGTATAAGCACCTTTGAAAAAACAGATCGAGAAGTTCTCTGGCAACACCTCTTCCATAACTCTTTGCACCCCACCTTCGCCCTGTTTCTTATGAGCCTCGTTATTCAGAGACTATCCCTACTGGTCAAAATCATCATGGTGTTTTTGAGCTGAGGAACTATTAGCATTTTAAATGAGGTGATTTTTCTTTGTGCTTCAATGTCCTTTGCTTTGTAAAACATTTAACAGCTAAATGCCCGTCCCCCATTATTATGACAATTAATACACTGAATGTCCAGCAATCTCTTCTGAGTGTCTACTTGAAAAATGTGAAAAGAGTTATTCATAAAGATATATATACTCCTAGGTTCACCGCAGCATTATTGACAATAGCCAAGACATGAAAACAACCCAGTATCCTCTGACAGGTGATTGCATAAAGATGTGGTGTGAATACAATGGAACACTACTCAGCCACAAAAAAAGGATGAAATACTATTTGCCAATGATACCTCAGACAAGGGTTTGATCTCCAAAATATATAAAGAACTCATACGATTCCACTCCAGGAAGACAAAAAACCCAATTAAAAAGTGGGCAAAAGACATGAACAGATGCTTCTCGAAAGAAGACATACAGAGGGCCCAGAGACATATGAAAAGATGCTCAACATCATTAGCCATCAGAGAGATGCAAATTAAAACCACAATGAGATACCACCTCACACCAGTCAGAATGGCCATCATCAACAAAGCAACAGATAACTGTTGGAGGGGATGTGGAGAAAAGGGAACCCTACTGCACTGTTGGTGGGAA